>QANX01007687.1:0-13091 GCA_003254975.1 Ochetophila trinervis
AACTGTTTTTAATTTTTCAAAAATTTTACTAAACATGGTCAAAGTTTATTTAATTATATTGGACGACATTTAAAATAGTTCAATTTGATTAAACTGAACTTAAAATAATCCTATCAAGTCCACTCTAATTCCACATTTCAAATGGCCTCTAATTATTGCTGCTAAATTCTCCAAAATATGAAATTGGAAATGGACTTCAAAACCATCCGTTTGAGACGCATGAGAAAGTGCGGTTTTACCCACAACATGACAAGATGATTAGGACTTACTACTTTATTCAATATATATGTCTCATGAATATTGGTATGAACGGTAAGTTTTTTTTTTTTTTTTTTTTTTTTTTTTTTTTTAATATTGAAAGTGAATAATTTAAATTCGGATCATTGTGTTACAAAGTGCTTTACCATTGGATATATTGGTCCCATATAGAAACGACATAAAATAGTTCATCACTGCCACAATCATTCGTTTATAATGGGAAGTGGATGATTTTTCTTATTAACTACAAAAGTAAATTTATAAATACTTCTATTTGTCTAATCCATATTATTGAAAACCTATAACTATTTGATTTGAAACTCCTCTATGTTTTTATATAAGTAAAAAGATCTCTTAACATTTTTATATTTCATTGATACAAGTGTATTTCATAGATAGAATTGTGTCAAAAAAAAATTTTAAAAAAAGGATACAATATTTTAAGAATTTTAAAGATTTATATGACATTTAACTTCATTTGATGTTTTTAAAATTCTAAAAAATACCGACATAAACTAAAGGCAAATTTATTCATAAAAAATAAAAGAACTAAAGCCAAATTTATATAATTTCAAGATATATAACCAAATAATTAATTATGAGAAAAATTCAATATGCTCAAGTATCAATTAATATCTATACATATAATTTTGAGAGAAAAAAACCTTGTGTTGTCACACACAATATCATTAAACCTTTGTCAAATCAATGAAAGTAGATGTGAACAAAGTTGGCTGCCAAAAAAAAAAGTGAATAAAGTTAGTTAATTTGAAAGAAAATAACATGCTAATAAAATGGCGTAGAGAAAATAAATAAAAGAAAATATTCAATAATTTCAAGACTCCAAATTAAGAGATTAAAATATATTGTTAAAAAAATATTAACCTTCAAATAACTTAAAAACTCAAAATCAATATATTGTGATCAATAGTTTTATTGATTCCTTACTCCTTAGTTTAATAAAATTTATTTTTTTTCATTTTTTGAATATTTGTTTGTACCTTAGGAAAAAAAAAAAGAATTATTGTTTTGGTACTTATTTTTCCTTTACAATAAATTTATATAATTTTTTCAATAGCATTAAAGATATAATATCTAGACGAGGAAACAGTTAACAAAATATCTATTTCTCAAGAAAACAAACTTTTTGTTTTAGGTTTTTTCTGATTTGACATTATAACGTGTAAGAGCTGAAGCACCGTTTCATCACCTGACGATGGTCCAGATTGGCCAACTTTTCTTTAAAAGAAAAAAATTATCAACCATTTAAAATTTATACTAATTTTAATTTAATTGAAAATTATATTTTAAAAGATGCGTATGAAAAAATAATGACTATTTTTTTATTTTTTTAAATTAGAGAAAATCATATAATATTTAATTTAAACTTAAAATGCATGAAATTAACCCTACAAGAAACCACACACTTAGGATATAGGACAGTGAAAAACAAACCCACAGGCCACAACACAACTCTGCTCCATCCTTGTGCTTCACTTCTCTCGTCTCCTCCACCACATTTTCTTTCATTTTCTTTCTGGACAAACACCATATACCTTCCCGATTATGGAGGATCTCACACATTAAAAACCAATTATGCTTCTTTTTTTTTCTCATCCTGTGGAAAAAGTTTTCTTCTTTTTCTTTTGTTTGATTTTTTTTCTTTTGATTTTCTTTAATTAAAGAAAAAAGAAGAGGAAGATTACTCTAGGGCTTATATTGTTAGATGAATGCAAACCTTTTATGCCATTCTGGGCGTTTTCATATAATTACTATTCATCTGGGTTTCTGAATTTTCCAGGGGTTGATCAGCAAAATCGTCTTCTTTCTAACTGTTTATGTAATTTTTTTGTTGCTGATCATCGGCCAAATAGGATCATTCACAGTTTGCCGAGTAAATGTAAAAATTAATTTTTCTTTTCCAACAAAATCGCAGTTTTTTGTCTGTACGATTTCTTTTCTGTTTGGTTTTTTCAAAGAGGAAAAGAAAAAATGAGTCAGACTCAGAGCCGTTTCGGACCGAGTCAAGAATTACTCAAAGCGTCGAACCCTTTCGCTTTTCCAGAAAAACCGGCCGATTTAATCTCGCTCTTCATCCGCGCAGTCCTCGTAGTCTGCCTCGTCTCCTCTATTTTCCTCGCTCTCTACTCCGCTTTCTTCACACAGTCTCAGTGGTTTGTACTACCTGATTTTAATCACACCGCCCGAGACGTTTCGGCCGGAGAATCGGGAACCACCAATATCTCCCACATTCTTTTCGGTATCGGAGCTTCGGCTAAGACATGGCCGAAACGGAGCCCGTACATCGAGCAGTGGTGGGTCCCAAACGCCACTCGGGGTTTCCTTTGGCTGGACGAAGAACCCAAGGAGAAAATTGGTTCGATTCCGTATCGGGTTTCGGAAGACTGGACCCGGTTCAAATACTCGAGCTCGCAATCCGCCGTCCGAATCGCCCGAATCGTTTTGGAGAGTTTCAAACTCGGGTTGCCGAATGTCAGGTGGTTCGTGATGGGAGACGATGATTCGGTGTTTTTCACTGACAACTTGGTTTCGGTGTTAGCGAGGTACGATCACGATCAGATGTACTACATTGGCGGGAATTCCGAGAGCGTGGAACAAGATGTGATGCACGCGTACGACATGGCGTTTGGCGGGGGCGGTTTCGCTGTCAGTTATCCGTTAGCAGCTCGGCTGGTCAATATATTCGACGGTTGTCTGGACAGGTACTACAGATTCTACGGCTCTGATCAAAGGGTCTGGGCATGTATCAGCGAGGTCGGTGTGCCCCTCACCCAACAGGATGGGTTCCACCAGGTACGTATGACGTGTCGTCTGTGGAATGTAGAGTAGGGTTTTGATTTTGTGCTAGTTAATGTATCATATCATTTTGCTTTTTGCTGCTATGATCCTTACACGTGGCGCATTTCAAGTGGGTTAGTAATGGCGAAGGTATAAGAGCATTTACAATGGTACGTGAAGTGCTAAAATTAACATGTCACATAAGTAAATATGGATATTGTTTTTAAAAAATACACTCTAATGGTAATGTTTAAAATGAATGTCAAGCTGACGTGGCCTAGACATTGTCAAGGAGAATGTCTATTTCTAGAAGCTCTGTTAGACATTATCAAGTTGCCTAAAAAGTAAAATTTATCTTAAAAATTTAATTTGTTCAAAAATTAAAAATACTTAATAAAATATATAATTAATTAATAACCATAAATAATATTTGTGCTCATTACTATTGGAGAATAATTTTTAAATTGAATATGCATTTATGCCATATAAATTTAAATAATGTCTATTTCTATGCCACATATATAACAATCTATATTCATCATTGGAGATGCTCTAAGCTGACTGTCTTTTTGATGGTCGCTTGTGAATTGTGATCAATTGGGTTTGTGCCACCTGTAGATGTTGTGGTTTCCGTCACAATGTGCTTTTTTTTTTTTTTTTTTTTTTTTTTTTTNTTTTTGTTTTAATCACAGCGTTTCCTAGGGAGGTGTTTTTATTTGGTGAAAATGATTTTTTTTTGTCAATGAGACAGGTGTGACCCCACTTCAACTTTGATTTGCTTTTGAAATTTGACCTCGAGTAAATTTCATTCTGAATTATTAAGACTCAATTTTTGAAAGTCATTTTAACATTCTTTATTTTTACTTCGACATTTTCCTTTATTTTTTTGGGTTTAAAAGCTCCCATTTAATCCAAGAAATATGGTAACTTTTTCACCAATACTTGTCCATATTTAGTTCTAAATTGGATGAAAAATCGTATTTAATTTTTTTACTCTACTTTACTTAATGGGTAGATTTTACTTAAATATAGGCCGGCTAACACTTGAAATTTGAGAGATTGGTATAAATTCTTATGTAAAAATATTTTTCTGACTTGTTTTGGAGGAGGAAGAATAAACAATTAAAGAATCATTAGGGAACTAGGAAAGAAATCGGCATTTGGTATTATTCCTCGGACATCTTAAAGAAAACCAAAAAGAAAGGACAAATCCATTTGGAATTGGACATTTGTAAAGCTATTCAAACAAAACATGTAAAATATATACATAATTTATATATGTGCATAAGAAGGAAAAGAATAATATGTTTCACTCCTAAGCCATAGTTTATGAAATGTGGCTAGCATGCTTGGGTGGATATTTGTGATGGATTCTCCAATAGATTGGGTAGGACCTAGAGGTTGTTTTTCATTCAAAGGTTTTGTACATGTGTTTACGTGTCATAAATTTGATATAGGATTCATTACAATTAACATGGGGAGGAGTTGATTTAGGTGGGCTAAAAATACTTTCCACAATTACAAGAGGTGTGTGTCTTTATTAGGTAGGGTGGGTATCTTTTAATATTTTTAAATATTTTTTTTATTAATTTAAATCTTTTCCTACTCACCAAGAAAGTTGAGAATGCAAAACGTTTTTTGTTTTTTATTTTTTATTTTTACCTTAGCTAACTTTTTTCCCACCTGTATTGTCCTTCGCATGGCAAACATATGCCACTTGTTAGGCTATGTTAGGAGGGATCGATGGTCCTCAAAAATTAAAGTCGGCATTGTCCTTTTCTATTGCAGCCATAATCACTTTGGGAAAAAGTTCTATGGTTTCTTTCTCTTTCTACATTTTGAAGTTTTTTATTTGATTTAAAATACCAACCCTTCTTCAAGGTTTTTTTACCCCAAAAAAATGAAAAAAATAACCTTTTACAAGGTTCTATGGGTAAGTTATAGAAAAATGTTTGCCCAATTTAACCATCCAACCGAGACTCCTGGACTCTAGAAAGAAGAGGGCCTTTTATTGTGTAAGATTTTGGACCCATTTTATTCATTTAAGAATTCTGGCTGGTTGGTGTCCTTTACCATTCCAACACTTTAAAATTAGTGAGATCACAAGCAAGAAAACTTTACCTTGTTTGGCCAGCTAGTTTTAAAAAAAGTTTTCTGTTTTAGAAAACAGAAAACAATTCTCTGTAACATTTAAGTTGTTTTGCCATTGTTTTTTGAAAACCAAAAACAATAATTAGGAAACAACAGACCTGTTTGGCTAGCTGTTTTTAAAATAGTTTTTCGTTTTACAAAACATAAAACATTTCTCTAGAACACTTGTAAAGCATTTAGCTGTTGTTTTCAGAAAACAATTTTTGAAAACAAAAACAATGGAAAAACAACAGTTAGGAAACATTATTTTTTTTTTTGTTTTTCCTTGTTTTGGAAACAATTTTGACACAATAAAAGTCATTGAAAACTACTAATTTGGTATATCCAAGAAGACTGAGGCCTAGAATTGCTCGAACAAGGTCGAAATCATGGACTGTCTGAATAGGATCGAAGTCAAAAACACCTAAACATATTCGATGACAAAGGACCACCCGAACAAACTCAGGGCCCGAGTCCACATGAACAAGCCAACACATGGGACCGCTTAAAAGTTCGGATACCCAAGACTGTTTGATTGATTCGGACACTCGTGATCATCATAATAGACTCAAGATCTTGGATTGCCAATCACTCTTTGTTTTTTCAAAACAAAAGAAAACTATTTTTTGTTTTCTATTTTGAAAACAATGTTTTTAAAATAAAAAATAAAAACGCAGCTAGATCCATTTCTTTGTTTTATTTTATTATGAAAACAATTTTAACAAAATAAAAAAACATCTGGACCACCAATTTAGTATCACTTAACAATACTGAGGTCCAGAATTGTCCAAATAGGATGGTCTCCTCTAAACGGGGCGAGTCTCGAAACTATCCAAATAGGACTAGTTTCTGGGAACATCAGAACAAACTTGGAGCCACCAACCTTTCGGACAAGTCCAACACATGGGACTGTTTGAATGAGTCATGTACCCTAAATTGCTAGAACAAGCCAAGCATTCAGGATCGTCATAGCGGATCCAAGATTTTTTTTATGTCGAACACCCTTTACTTTTTTCGAAAACAATAAAAAACTGTTTTTTGTTTTCTATTTTGAACAATGTTTCAAAAATAGAAAACAGAAAACACGATCAACAATATATTTTCTAAACAAAAATTTTGCATTTATGAGATTTTGACAGTGTCATGGAAACTGAGAGTGAAATTGCCCATCACACACGCATGTGTATTCTGACACGTTACTATCTGTTTGGATAATCAGGCCATAAAACTATATAATAAAAGTACAACAAAAAGGTAAATATATAAGTAGGTAAGCAATTTCAATACGAAAGTCTGTATTTTGGAGACTCAAAATTATGTATCAAAATCTTAGAAAATTATGTTAGTCAACATCAGCCATTTTCATAGCCAACAATTATAATTCATATTCAAAATTATATAATTTTTCTGTCCTGCACTGATTTTGTAACTTTGTTTGTAATTGTTACAGCTGGATATTAGAGGAGACCCATATGGTCTTCTAGCAGCGCACCCATTGGCACCACTTGTGTCCCTCCACCATCTTGACCAATTGGCACCCATGTTCCCTAACCAGACCCAAATAGACTCATTCAAGTCCCTAATGGAAGCATACCTGGTTGACCCGACCCGAATCCTACAGCAATGTTTTTGCTATGAAAGAAAGTTTAAATGGTCAATATCAATTTCATGGGGCTACACGATCCAGATTTACCCTTCCATAGTACCCGTTTTGGATCTCCGGAGACCATTTCAGACGTTCAAAACATGGCGGAGTTGGAGCGATGGACCTTTCACATTCAATACCCGACCCATGAGTTCTAACCCTTGTGAACGACCCGTGATTTATTTTCTGGACCGGGTTGAGGAGGTGGGAGAGAGTGGGAGTATGTCCATTTATAAGAGGTTTGTGGCCGAGGATGGGAAGCAATGTGATTCAGAAGATTATGGTCGTGTAATGTCAGTGCAAAGTGTTATAGTTTCGTCGATGAAGATGAACGTTGATAATTTGAAGAAGGTGAAGTTTATTTATCTTTCTATTGCATAAAAATAGCTACACAAGCATTAAAATTATGTTTAGCATAACTTTGCTTCTGGATTTTAAAACTCAAAAATAACTTATAAAAATGTTTGGACAGTTTTCTAAAAAAAATTTCAACTGAAGCTAAAAGCAAAAGTTATCCCTAACAAGGCATAAAACATATAGGTTTTTGTCTTGCGAAACATGCATTGAAATTTGAAATGCTTTGTATTTGTTTTTAAGTAAATTTAACATCTAATAAACTCTGATTTTTGATTGCATGAGCAGGCTCCACATAGACAATGCTGTGAGATTATGGACCGTGGAAGCATAAAGAATGGTAACATGCGGATTAGAATTAGGAATTGCAGAGCAAGGGAAACTATTTCTATGTAGAGGCTTTATTTATTTATTTATTTTTTATTTTTTTTCGAATCATACCATGGAGGATAGCCTTTTAGCATTAGATGTGTGCTGTGGAGAAGTTGCGTTTAAGTAAATAATTCAGTTAACATTATTAAAGGAACAAAGATTAGAGAAACATAGACGAAGCTTAAATTGGATGTTCAAAATTTGAACAAACTTTCCTTTTTTTGTCTCTGTTTTTGTTTTGTAGTTTATTGTTATTAACTCTTCAAAAGTTTCCATCCAGGAAGAACAACTTTCTGAATTATTTTTTTGTGCTTTTAAAAAATATACGCAACCATAATAAAAAGTTGAACAAAAAGGAAAAAAGAAAAAGGAAACAAAAAAAGGTGAAAGATGTATATACAAAACGAAGACATTTAAAAGAGCACAAAGATACTTTGTGTAATCATAAAATGTTGAATAAAACAAATTTGGTAATCTCAAAATGTCTCTATCTGTTTGTGTCAATCACATATCAACCATTTCAAGTGCGGCACTATAAATATATATGGTTTGCTTATCTCGGTGGAACTTTATAAATATGAAATATTGCTATTTGAAAGCTAAAAAAGCTGCTTCTTTTTTCCGTTGTGTATAAAGTCAAAAATGACTTTGATTGATTGCCATTAGAATAAAATGGTAAACACATTAAGAAAAAATTTGGGAAAGTTGTTAGCTAGAACCAACGTTATAAAATTACCAACAAAAAATTTAATCAACTTTATACGATGCAAAAATCTTGTAAAAGCAAGTAAATGAAGATAGACAAAACTAGAATGGATGCGTTAAAAGTAATAAAAGCATTGCCTGCAGCTTTTGAAGTAGATCTAGCAAATTTAACCACAACAAGAATCCAAACGAATTTTTAAAAGTTTAAATTTATATATTTTAACAGATCAAGTTTGAGTGAATAGATTTTGATATGAATACAATATAAGATGATATAACACTACTCGAATACAAAATTTAACTTAATACAGCACGAATACAATAGTTAACATGACACAAATCCACAATTATTTTTAAAAGTTTGGATTTGAATATTTTAGCACGAATGCTTAATTAGTCGAATTTGAGTTAATCAATCTTGACACAAACATAATATGACACGTCATGAACACAATACAATATGACATATTGCCAGTTCTATTTTAAAAGAACAAACTATTCTTCAGAGTGAAGAAACATAGACAACAAAGAGAACTTCTAAAGTTTGCTAGACAAGTCAAAGATTTTCTCCTCTTTTATCATAAATTTGGAGTCTAAGGAAATGAAAGGAAATAAAGAAAAATCAACTCATGATTTTCATGAGTTTAAAAATTTTAAAACTATGTTCTTCTAACTTATTTTTTTTCCGCTAACCAAACTATAAAAACTGAAAAAACTAATTTGTTATCATTTATTTCCTCAATGAATGTCAAATTCTAAACACATTCTTAAGAATCAAATTGAGTATAAACTCTAGGTTCCTACTATATTTTGTGATTTATATCATTAGCTTGTATCTGATATCCAGTTCACAGCATAATTTGTGATTTATATCTTTATACCACCACCAAAGAAATAAAAACACAATCATATATCTTTCTTCTTAGTTTTAGATACATATACACCAAATAACAGTTCGCAAAATAATATATGTCAAGCTCAACTCATGTACACTGCAGCTGCTACAGATGCAGCGACACCAATCTCCTCTAATATAATGCCGTTCTATACTTCGACCAATGGATTACTAATTGCAGAGCAACGTCTCTCGTGTTGGGTTTCCTGTTGTTGGATTTACCCTGATACAGCAAAGTTGAGTTCTTTTTTTTTCCCCCCCTTTTCATAAAAGAAAGCAAACAGCAAACCCTAGAAGATAACTTAAAGCGGATATGATCTTACCCATCAGCAACTTTACAAAGGTATTCCCGTTGATCATCTCTTAAAGGCACATCAGTAAAGTCTGACCAAATCGACATATTAGCCAAAAATAATTAATCACTTTAAACAAGGTTTAACACAGCTAATATTTAAACTGAAAAACATTGAGGCCATTCTTGGTTGCCCCAAGAAAATCATATTAATCTATTGACTATTCCACTAAATATCAAGGCTCAAATACATTTTTCAAATTGAGTTATCTAGCAAAAATTGGAGCAATTATGCATAGGGAAAAGCAAACCACCTCTTTCTCCATAATTTTTTCCTAATTATCCTATAGATGTGAATGTTTTGAAGCTGAACCGTCTATCAACTATGTAATACACAGGTTTAATACTGAATGATCTGTATCCAGTGTATTTTGTAGGGGACCTAGTCAGTTTATGCAGTATATTTTATCTTAAATGCCATAGAATAAATACCCCTGGATATTAGTGAATGGTATGTTAACATTTTGGCTTTCTGCATATGCCTACTTGCACAAAGTGTTCCGTAACAGCACTGAAAAACATACTTTAACATCAAATCCACTGAAACTTTCAGAGGAATCAAGAATTATGATTCAGAAGTGTTCTGCATACCAGCACCAGTTATATTTGTTCCTTTGAAAGATGTATTTCCTGTAGCAAGTGCACCTTCCAAATTGGCGTTGGTCAAATTTGCCTGCATAAAGTGATACAAGCATAAATAAGGAGATTAAAAACGTTGTGAGACTTTTCTATTTAATCTTAAAGCTACTCTGTTTGGTAAGAATTGAACTTAGAACTTGTGCAAAACACAGGATAACTGTTAACACCTGAGTCAAGCCCAGGGACTGGGTAATTTTATGCAACATGATGAAACTTACTGGTTTGCGTTAAGGACTTTAGCTTCAGGTAAACTGGGATAATAAAGTAGTGAATAATAACAGAATGTGTTGGTCACCTGAGTCAAGCCCAGAGACAGGGAAACCAAATATAATGCAACATTATGAAACTTACTGGTTTGCATAAAGGGACTTTAGCTTCAGGTAAACTAGGATAATAAAGAAGTATACAATAACAATGTGCTGGATGGCCAAGTCTCATAAACTTCTATAATTTACAGCTTCATGTTTCTTATCAGTTATCAATGCATGTTCTTTAACATATGATGTAATTACCATGTCTAAATTTAGGGGGATGGAAGCAAAGTCAGAAAATTACATGTATAAATTCCTCATAGTAGCTACTCTATCATTCCGTAATCTTTGCATTTTGAAAATCACAATGATGATTAATAAAGAGTCTTCAGTGCTGTAGAAAGATATGCAACGTCCTTCATGCTCAATGTTCAGCTAGAACATGGATGTTGTGCCATAGAAACCAGAATTTAGATGAGCGTCACCTATTACTTCACAATGTCATAATGAGTGAGACACGTTCATATCCCCAGTTGAGACATGAGATAAGCTAAACCAAATAATGGTAGGAGGAAAACTGGGTGGAATTAGGAAATTGCTGGATGTCTTATCCACTAAAAAATATCATCAAATAAGGGTTCTATAAGAAGACTTTCGTACTTACATTTTGTTCATGGTTATGGAACAACAAAAGCCTGGCTGTCGCTATTCCTAACTTGTAAACCTTATTAAGTTGCAGAGACTAGCTGAGGATAAATTAATGATTTGGGGGAGAAAATCATGATATTGACAAAAAAATATTCAATTTCGTGCACATCACAAGTATACGTAAGGAGTTAAGGGCTGTACTTACAACCTACCATAAGCATCTACATCACTGGGAAAGATTTGATTTATTATACTTTCCAGGTATAATAACTGGGAATACTTTCTATTCTTATCATATTCTTCCCACCTACCTTGCTAAATTAGAAAAAAAAATACTTTTTTTATTAAGGTTCTACATGATAGATAATTTGAGCACAAATACAGAATCCAGTGAACAGATGGAGAGAGAGAGAGAGAGAGAGAGAGAGAGAGAGAGGAAAAAAAGAAAAAAAGACTGAAGTGTATAGTAGAAACTAAACAGTTAATATCACCTTTGTCACATTTGCCAATGAAAAGTCTGCACTTCTTAGATCGGCATCTGAAAGATCAGCCCCTAGAGAGAAAGAGAGGAGAGAAACAATTGATAAATGCGAATTAACCGTTTAATTTAGTCAATTCCTATTATCTTGAAAGCATTAGAGCTGACTTTCTTGATTTTTACTGCTCTCTATTATTTTCAGAAAGCAAAAATGATAGAACTGTCTTCTTTAGCACAAACGGAGTAAGTGGGTAACTACAATCAAAATCATGGTCAAATACCTTAAAAGAAATACTGACCCATAACAAAATCTACTAATCGAGTAAGTTTAAGCTGCTAGAGTTTTGAAAATCAACCACTCATTTGTCATAATTTTTATTTCAACTAGAGCTACAAAAAAAAAAAAAAAAATAGTACCTGTCAAATCCGCATCAAAGAAGCTAGCACCAAGTAATTTGGCGCCTTTAAAATTCGCTTGTCGCAATATGGACTGCAACAAAAAAAGGAACGATGAACTCTTTTTTGATAATTCAAAAACTCGAAATACAAAAATATAAGATATATATATATACAAACAAAATGAAGATATAAGTTATTAACTTTTAAAATTGATGCGTTGTGTAATCTAACTGTTATAAGTAAATTAGCCTTCATAAATTGTTAATTTAAAAATATCTTTACAGTAGAATTACTCAATTACCAAGGAAAAAAAACAAAATTTAATTGAGTCAGGACCGTTTTGAAATCTTGCTTGATCAAACTCTTGCCGCTAAAATCTTTTCCAGTGAGATCCTGACCCCTAGTCACCTCAGAACCGTACGGACCTCCACCCTGTCCATAATCCACAATGCCAAAAAAAATTAAATCCAAAAGAGCAGCCAGAATCACCATGCAAACAAATTTTCTCATTTTTTCCATCAGTTTCTAGGTAATCAAACAAGGATCGTGGCAAAAAAAGAAAAAAAAAATACCTTGAAAGCGAGTGCGGGATCAACTGCGAACAGTGAAGCAGAAAGCAGAGCGAGCAGGGTCGCCCTGGAGACCGATTCGCCGAGAGAATAAAGAATTGTAGAAGCTTCGAGGTGATTCTTCTTCTGAGCCTGTCAAAATAAAGAATCAGATATGAAAATGAAACCGCTAAAGTGCGCGGGAGGGAACGGAAGTGCGAAAAGAGAGTAAGAAGTGAGGACAAAGAGGATGAGGATGAAGATGAGGGATGCGCATTATACCTGCGGCGCATGATAGCAGCAGCGGAGGGAAAAGTGAGGGTGAGCTCTGGGAAGATAAAATTGAGGTTTTTGTGTGATTTTGTTGGGAGACAAAAGTACGTTGAGAAGAAGAGCCATTGTACGCCCAACTCTCTCTCTGGTGAGTTCTGTCGTCGTGGATAATGATCGTAACAATCTCAGCGGATAAATAAATATGGTATCCATTCTGTCTATTTGCTCGCACCTGTGAGTAGTCAACAGAAAAATAAAATTTAAAGGTACCTCTAGACTCATAATATGTACTAACTGTAATTATTATTTTATTAATTAATATAATTTATAATTGGATAATAATTT
>QANX01007689.1:1007-58566 GCA_003254975.1 Ochetophila trinervis
CTCATCAGCCTCCTCGGCGGCTTAGACAACTACATTTACGCCAACGGCCTCGCGAGCCTTCCAGTTTCCACATCGGCTTTGATAATGGCCTCTCAGCTTGCTTTCACGGCCGGCTTCGCTTTCCTCCTGGTGAGGCAGAAGTTCACCTCCGATTCGGTAAACGCCGTCGTATTGCTCACCATTGGAGGGGCTCTTCTGGCGTAGAATACCAGTGGAGATCGTCCCGGGGCCGATTCCAATAAGGAATACATCCAAGGGTTCTCGATGATGGTGGGAGCGTCTGTTCTCTGCGGTTTTATATTGGCGCCGGTGGAGTTTACCTACAAGAAGGCAAAGCAGACTGTTACATACTCTTTGGTGTTGGAGTTTCAGATGGTAATGTGTTTGTTTGCTACCATTTTCTGCACCGAAGGGATGTTGATTAACAAAGATTTCCAGGTATATTACGACGAGATCTAGATAACATGTATTTTACATATGTAACAGGTAGTTTTGTTATAAAATTAACTTGATGGGGAATTTGTGAGACTTAAACGGATGAGGGTTGGTTTTTTTATTTTAGATCTTTTTTTATTAAATATTTATAAAAATATTATAAATTTTTAAAAATTTATTAAAAAAAATAAAATTAATTAAAATTAAAATACTAAAATATATATAATGGTTGTGTTTTATATATCAATTTTTTTAATTCAATAATTTTAAATGCTATAAAATTTAAAGTTAAAAAAATAATTTTTTTTTAATTAAAAAAAAATACTTTTGTTAGAAAGTTGATGAAACACAGTAAATATATTTTATAATAAATTACTATATATATATATTTATATATATATTAGGCAGCTTTGCATTTCAGTTATAATATTTGACATGTGACTTATTTAATACTATTAACTTTTTGAAGCAAACTGAACCCGTCTCGTACATGGCACGTACCTATTATATAACAATGTTTTTCCCTAGTTATATATACCTTATTATTAATAGCATTTTTATCAAAGAATGAGCTAGCTCTAATTGGTTAACATATATTGATCTCTGAGTTTGATTTTGTGTGTAGGTCATACCAAGAGAAGCAGAAAATTATGGGATTGGGGAAACTAAGTACTATTTGGTGCTGGCATGGAGTGTAATAATATGGCAAGCATTCTTTCTAGGAGCAATAGGAGTTATCTTCTGCGTTTCTTCTTTGCAATCTGGTAATCCTGATTGCAGTTCTACTACAAGTTACGGAGATACTTGCTGTTATTTTCTACACAGAAAGTTTCAAAGCAGAGAAGGGCGTTTCGCTTTTACTCTCTCTCTGGGGATTTGTCTCCTATTTCTATGGCGAAATGAAACAGACCCCAGAAACAGAAATTACTCAAACTCTTGATCCATGAACCATGATACAAAGAATTCTAGATCTTTCATTTTTTTACCATCAATGTTTGAAAGCCGAGAGTCGTGTGGTTGAATTTAAAATTTAAATTTGACCTTTTTGATTAATATATGTTATGTATAAAGTTTAAATTTTTGTTACGACACAGGTAGGTTGATAGGATTAGGAGGTGGCCAGACGTGCCGGCGTCCTGATTTGTCAACGGGGTTCAAAAATATAAGAAATTCGTTGGCGTTGGAAGTTATAAAAAATCTTAATTTGGCCGTCCATGGGTTCTTATCAACGAGCCGGTTTTGAGTAATAGATTTTTGTTTCCGTTATCTATCATTGAGAATCCCTGACAACTTATCACTGTAAAGCAAGCTCATGGCATGACTTAAACATCATGTATATCAGAATTATATATGTGTTGAAACTTTAATGAAAATCTTAGCTTTGATTCTATCATTCTGACCATTGACTATAATTTGATTAATCTGTCAAAACTTTTGTATTAGTGAAGTGGTGAGATTGTGTGCATGCAATGAAGGAGGAAACTCTGTTTTCAAATGATGCAAAATCGAAAGAGCGTTGGCAGCAGCTAGGAAAAGCAAGTTTAATTTGTATGTCAAATTAGTTGGAAATTTGATGTTCAATCTTTTGGTTTCAATGATCTTTCATCTAATGTTTTGTTATTTATTTTTAGCCTTTGACAAGATTTACAGTCATCATTTTCATTTTGCAGGAAATTGCTTGCTCAAAACCAAATTCTCACATAATCAGGTGTTTTACTTTATTGATTTGAAAATTTCCACTGAAACTATTGACAAAAAAAGTATTAATTGCTTAAGACCAGATGTACTAAAACTTGCTCAAGATATTCTCCTATTTTCTATTTGTTTTTTGGTTTTCTGTCTTCTATGTCTGGTTTATTTATGATGATTAAACTATCTTTTTATTTTCTCTATTTGTAGCTACCACAAGCAACTTTTATATAGTAAATAATTGATACTGGAGGAGGAGGTTAGTATGATGATATGGTTTCCTCTCTCTTGTTTCTTACATGAAACAACTCTATTAATTTTCATGAAACATGTTATGGGTATTTTCTAAGCCATATGAAAAGCCCAAATTTGTTATCTTCATGAAAGGAAAGCAGTCTAGTCATTTGGCAGAGGCCCATTCTTAGTGAACCAAATGCAGCAATGAAATACTATGAGACGACTCTTTTTAGTTATGGTTTTTCTTATTAATTGTATAGGCAACTCTATGGAGAGGATAAATACTGACTTTGTTACTAAAAACCGATTCTTGGTTAATAAAAGTTGGTAGTAAATACTATGACTTTGTTACTAGAAACCGATTCTTGGTCAATAAAAGTTGGTAAAGTCGTATGGTTTTGTTGAAGAGCATTATCTTGTCTCTGATCTGCATTGAGAAGGATGGAGTTAATTAGTATGAGCTTTTGCAATACATCCTCTGTTTATGAATTATCTCTTACATTTATAGGCACGGTTATCACTAGTTTACTTGTCAGCCAAAAAAATAAAACACTTGGTTTCTGCGGCAACAATCTTTGATGGGGCAAAATGTATTGGAGGAATCACTGGGATGCATATATATTGCTTCGGTTTCAAGTGAATTATTTTAAATGATTATTTAAAATTCAGCTAATCAATTTAAATTTGGTCCAACCAAACAAGCCTTAAAAATGGTCCGGAGACCCTATCATTTCCAAAGCATGAACTGATGGGAGATAAGTTGGAGCCCTACCAATCATGGTTCGCAATCACGACGGAATGCTTTAGAAACACAAAGGGTTGGTATTTATTACTTCGCAAAGTCTCACGATATATCATGAGTTGATGGGAGTAAAAAAGCGTCATCGCCATAACGTATCACCGTAGAAGGTAGATGACCAAATAATATTAGTAACAAGGTTGGAATGGAAAATATGGCATTTTTTATTTTNTAATGCTCTAAGAGGCATGAGACTTTGTATGCCCAGAGAGTGGCTTTGTGTGTCTCGAGCATACCTGGGTATTACCAGTGCTGTCAAAAAGCCTAACCCTTGTTGGTATCACAACCCTTAAAAATGGTCCGGAGACCCTGTCATTTCCAAAGCATGAACTGATGGGAGATAAGTTGGAGCCCTACCAATCATGACGGAATGCTTTAGAAACACAAAGGGTGGGTAATTATTACTTCGCAAAGTCTCACGATATATCATGAGTTGATGGGAGTAAAAAAGCGTCGTCGCCATAACGTATCACCGTAGAAGGTAGATGACCAAATAATATTAGTAATAACCAACGTAGATTGGAATGGATAATTTATCATCTTTTTTTTTTTAGATAAAATTTTAGATTTAAATATTGTAGATGAAATAAATTTATATCGGAAGAATTTTACTAGATCTATCCAGTTGGAACTAAATTAAAAATATATATAATATTTTGATACCGATGTATGAATTGACAAAAAAAAATATTAGTAATAATTATGTTTGCATTGTCGTGTTTGATTTGAACTACAATTGACGAAGCATTCGAAATGGGTACTAAATAAGTAGAGGAGGAAAAAGGGAATGAGAAAAAGATGCTTGATAACTGATCTACATACTTAGAGGGTTTATGATTTGACTGCCGATTACTTGTCTTAAATCTATTAATACAGATGCGGCAGTGAGAAGCAATGTTAGCTTCATCAGTTTGGTGGCCCGAAATGATTTTGGTGAGCTTCTGGAAGTCCATTCTTTTAAAGTGCATACGCAAGACCCGTACATTGCTGAGTTGTGGGCAGTAAAGTATGCTCTTGACCTGTGTGCAAGAAACGGGTGGAGGAATATTCACTGTGAAACTGATACTGAGAGAGTGGTAAAAAAATTAAATGAGGAGAAGATGAATAGTGTTCACTGGTTGGAGGAAACTTTCATCGATGATATTAATTATCTTAGTTCTTCTTTTGATGTTTTAAAAGTTATTTGGTGCAGTAGGATGTGTAATAGGTCTGCCCATGAAATTGCTAAATGGGCAGCATCTAATAATTTTTGCGGTCAGATTAGTGAGGAGTTACACCCTCAAGTTTTTTCTGATCTTATTGCTCATGAGAAGAGGATTATAACCTCTGGTTGAGCGGGGCTTTCCTTTTGTAGTTCTTTGGCCTTTCTTTTGGATTTATAAAATCTTTCTTATTTTCAGCAAAAAATTTTCTAAAAATTAGTGTTTCATACAAAAAAAAAATTCTAAAAATTAGTGGTTTTCTACTTAGAGGGCATTGGAAAATTCCATATATTATACGGAACTTTCTAATTAATATAAGTTAGAAATATTATTTTCACATCAATATAACAACTTAAACTTCGAAATAGAATACTGAAAAAATATTATATTTTTTAAATACTTACATTTTGTTTTCTAATTTACTTTTACTAAAACCTCAAATAAACAATATAATATAAATATCAAAATCTTATATTTAATATGCACATGAACAATGTCTATTTTTTTAAGGAGCACATGAACAACGGGTCAGATAAACAATTTAGAGCAATCCTTACTTAGCAACTCAAGCAATAAACAATAAGCTAACAGTTTGCACCTAAAAATTGCCATACCCATTATCTAATTGCATTATTATCTTTCATGCATTTTAGAAATAATTACTAATCTCAAATAATAATTTGCTTTGGAATTCATCATCCCAAATAAAAAATAAAAGAAATCTTCCACTACACAAAAACAACTAGTCCAAGAAAATGAGAATTTTATTTTATTTTATTTTAAAAAACAAATAAGATATCAAAACTTTTTTTATTTTTGATTTTTTTTGACCAATTATATACTCTTTTTTTTTTCCCTACGAAAGACCAATTATATACTCACTCTTGTACTCCATCCCCACCATAGACACAGCACTAAAAATTTGACGAACTCCAACCAACCAACACTAAATTCCAATTTATTGAATTCACCAAGGAACAGTTTGCAACTTAGTTAAGTACCCCTTTTTGGACCCAAGCAATCAACCCCTTTTCAACACCAAATAAATAAAAAAAAAACAAGAAAAAACGTAGAGAGCGATGCGGACTAGGGCACAGGAAGTTTGTTTTGCACGCGACGTACCAAATCAGATCCACCAAATAAATAAAGAAAGAGAGAGAGGTTTAACGGTTGAAAGTTGAAACGTTGGTCGAAGACGGTAGGTAGGTACCGCATGTGTCCCTTCATCTAGTCAATCCCCGCTATCCAATAATTCAATCATTTCATTTCAAGTTTTGTTGCAGTTAAGCACTGAGAGGTGGTAGTTCAGCATTAAAAAATTAGCTTAATTTTGAATTTTAATATATTTTATTATTATTCTAAATAATTTTACGTGTGAAACAGAATTTATAATTTTTATGTCACGATGCATATTTTTTCTTTTGACAAAAACAAAAGTTTCCGCTGACCAGCATATGAGAGTGCAGTTTAATGGTAGAAGTCAGCTGAATTTTTACATATGCGAGTATGAGAGTTGAAGTTTGAATTTTAGTAGTCCTATTTAGACTCAAGTGCTCATCTCCGCTGCTACCGCACGAAGAAGAGAGAAATTTTAGGGACATAGGCTCCAATCGCGGACTCCTATCAAGTTAAAAAGACATCTTAGTCGATCCACTCGCTAAATACCTCCTGGATTTATAATCCCGCTACAAATAGATCATTTTTTAATTACCCACAAAAAATAAAAGTTTCCACTAACCATGTTAAATATTATAATATTGTAAAAATTATTCATATATTATTAATTTTATGGTATTATTTAATTAATTAATTTATATATTTAAATTACATAAATATGTTAATTGATAAAATTTTAATATTTATCAAATGAAAAATATTATACTTATAATATTATAATCAATATTGGAAATAAAAAAAAGCTGATTTTAGATCCAAAAATTATAATAATTTAGACCCCCCCAAAAATAAATATTGTATTTCGGTTTGGCCAACTATAAATAGAGAAGCTCTGTTATTTGAGTTCTGTGATTCTATCCGCCTACCTCTTTGCAAACTAAAACACACCCAAACACCCTCTTAAGCTTCTTTCTATATAACGGTAATCTACCACATTTTTGAACATCCAGATCTCTGTTTTTGTGTTTTCTGCTTTTCGTTTTCTGGTGCATCGTGTTTGTTTGGTTTGCTTGCTTCAGATTTTGTTTGCAATCATTTTTTTATTCCCCTTTTTTTTTTTTTTTAAATATAAAAAGAAATGGATTGATGTGGATCTGGAATGGGATTAAGATTTGTGTTGAAATTTATCATTAGGTGGTGAAATGGCTCGCAAGAAGATCAGAGAGTACGATTCCAAGAGATTGTTGAAGGAACACTTCAAGAGGATCTCTGGCTACGAATTGCCGATCAAATCGGCTCAGGTTAGTCTCTGTTTCTGTAATAATTTTTTTTTCTACCTAATTTAGCTCATAGATATTCAGCATTCAGGCTCTGCTTATGTTTTTTATGAGTTTGGTTATTCAATCAAACAACTTAGTTGTGAACCCAGCTACATCTTCAAAGTGACTCGATCTACAATCTTAAGAGTTGGGTTTGAACAGAAATCTGGTTTTAAACTAAGTTAATCCGGCATGATCAAGTAGGCATAGTCATCATATTCAAACTCAGAGTGTAAAGTCTTAAAGTTTGGTATTCCTTTATAACTTATGAAAGTAGTAATTTCCTGAGTCGGTGCTTGATGTTCTTGAGCATTTCGGAATAGATTATGCCTTGTTATTGATTAGTTTTATTATGATGGTGATTTTAATGGTGGGCTTGATCCTTGTTATGATATAGATTACGGAATCAACTGACTTCAATGAGCTAGCCGAAAAGGAGCCATGGCTTTCTTCTTCCAGACTGGTTGTGAAACCAGACATGTTGTTTGGAAAGCGTGGGAAGAGCGGTTTGGTTGCTTTGAACCTTGACATCGCTCAAGTTGCTATTTTCGTCAAGGAGCGCCTTGGCAAGGAGGTAATTGTTTCTTTTCTATGTTTCATTTGTATAGTAGACAAGCTTTTTTTTTCGTGTCTTGTACAACTTGTTGAGTCCTTTTTAACTGTTGAAAATCTCTACTTACCCTTTTTTCATTTTACCTCATTTGGTTTACAGGTAGAGATGAGTGGATGCAAGGGACCCATAACAACATTCATTGTCGAACCCTTCATCCCCCACAACGAAGAGTTTTACCTCAATATTGTCTCAGACAGACTTGGTAACAGCATCAGCTTTTCTGAATGTGGAGGAATTGAAATTGAGGAGAACTGGGATAAGGTAATTTTGTGTGCCAGCCTTTATTATGTAATGAGTTCCCTATAGATTTCTTATTCTATTCTTACCTTGTAGCTCCATATTTACTAAGAGATCTATATTCTATACTTTGTACAGGTTAAGACTATTTTTGTCCCAACAGGAGCTTCTTTCACATCAGAAGTATGTGCTCCTTTGGTTGCAACCCTTCCCTTGGAGGTAATTCCTGTCTGCTGTGGACTTATTTTTCTTTTTACTTTATGGTTTTGCAGGGAAATGATTGTTTAACATCGTATAATCATTAGTCTAACTTTTCTTTGCTTCGATTCCCAATTTATTCTCTGACCAAAAAAATCATTGATCCCTAATATTTACAATTATCATGTTGTTCTATTGCTTAAAATGGAAATTGTTGACATATAGTTTGTTCATTAATCCAGATCAGAACAGTAATTGAGGAGTACATCAAAGTTGTTTTTGCCCTATTTCAAGGTACGTCAAAAGCCTTTGCAAATTCCATTTTATATTATACAATAATGACATAGTTGAAATCAACTTATATTCGGTCTTATGTACCAGATCTGGACTTCACTTTCTTGGAGATGAATCCTTTCGCTTTGGTTGATGGGAAGCCATATCCTTTAGATATGAGAGGCGAACTGGATGACACTGCTGCTTTCAAGAACTTCAAGAAGTACATCTCATTCCATTAATGTGTTGATCATGTGTAAATCAAACATGTGATGCAACTACTGTTTCTAATGCTCAACCTTTTTCCTAATATCATCTTACATGAATTTCAGGTGGGGCAACATTGAATTTCCATTGCCATTTGGAAGAGTCATGAGTTCTACAGAAAGCTTTATTCATGGGTTAGATGAAAAGGTATACACAAGTCTTAAAACATGATTCTGTTTCTACTCAATAATGACCACTTCCAAGGAGAATTGAACATATTCATTTCAAATTTTCTTTTAATACTTGTAAAGGGTCTAATTAAGTTTGTTTGAATTGCAGACAAGTGCTTCGTTGAAATTCACTGTTCTGAATCCAAAGGGAAGAATTTGGACTATGGTTGCTGGAGGAGGTGCAAGTGTAATCTATGCAGACACGGTGCAGTTTCTACGACTCAACTTTTAACTCATTGTTTTATATTTGCATTACTTTCTAGTTGGCTAATGATTATTCTGCGCTTAGGTTGGAGATCTTGGCTTTGCTAATGAGCTTGGAAACTATGCTGAATATAGTGGAGCACCCAATGAAGAGGAGGTATTGCAGTATGCCAGAGTTGTAATTGATGTAAGGATCATCCCTTTCCTTCGCATTACTTAATTATTTTAGATGTTAACAGTGGTTTTCATATGTTTAACAGAATCTCAATTTTTCTTCAAGATTTTTTCATATATTTTCTCTTTAGCTGCAAAAATAATCTCATTGTTGTGTTTTCTACAGTGTGCAACTGCTGACCCCGATGGCCGTAAGAGAGCCCTTGTCATTGGAGGGGGTATTGCTAACTTTACCGACGTAGCTGCTACATTCAATGGCATAATCCGGGCCTTGAAAGAGAAGGTGGGTTTAACCTAAAGTACAGGGCTGAATAGTTTCTGTCCTTTTAATTGTAAACGTCTTGACTTATGGAGATATAATTTTACAGGAATCGAAACTTAAAGCAGCAAGGATGAGCATTTATGTGAGAAGAGGAGGTCCAAACTACCAGAGAGGCCTTGCAAAGATGCGAACACTTGGAGAGGAAATTGGCATTCCTATTGAGGTACTAATTTAATTGAACTTCTCAATGGAAGTGTAGTTACCGGTTTGATCATTTATCAAGACGTCAAGCCGTCTACGAGTTTTTATTTTCTCTTTTCTTTTCTTTCTGACATTTTCTACTTATCTTATAGGTTTATGGACCTGAAGCAACAATGACAGGAATATGCAAAGAGGCAATTCAGTGCATCTCTGCTGCTGCTTAAACTTTAAAATTTCTTACGCTTTAGCTTCTTTTTTCCATTTTCTTTTTGTTTCCTTTACTTTAGGCAAGCTTGAAGAAGTCCCTGTTAAATCTTTGTACTAAATGCAGTTTTACATGTTTTTGGGACACCTAATGGTGATGTAACTTATGACACTAAGTCACGACAATAAAGAGTTTCAATTGGTGTTCAATTTGGTCTTTACATGAAACACGTTGTTCGTGCGTGTGTGAGTGTGTGTGTTTATTTTTTCTCTTTCCCTCTTTTACGGGTTCGTGGGGGCGTATTGAATTGTTAAAAATGATTGACTGGTAGTCTGGTAGATGTTTTTGTTGTTTTGTGGGTTGGAAAAAGTAGGTATCTGCTACGGCTACCTACTACTACCTTTGATTTGGGCCTCAACCTTCAAATTGAACTCTATTGGTATGAGTTACGGGCCCTCTATATATATATATATACTGCATTTTAGACTAGCTTCTTTTTTCTTTTCTTTTTCCCTGTAGTTAAAACAGGCATATGATGAAATTAGATTCTGTTCGTCAAACTATATAACTAGTTTGGCTAAGATAGGAGAGCTAAAATTATGTGACAAAAAATTCCATAAGCTACAGAATTTTCCACAAAAAGGGCATATTATTCAATGGATATTAATCTTCAAAAAAAAAAAATCAATGGATATTTATCCCAGTCGATCTACCCAAAACAAAACAAGAATCAAGCCCAAGCTTAAGCCCTGCCCTAGTGTGGATTTTTTTGTACGGATACTACATGGCAGCAAAGTTAATGAAACTTTCTCATTCTTTGGAAAATATTGATCTATATCTATATTTTTATTTTCTCAAGCAAATACCACTCTATTTAAATCTCTCTCACATTTGCAATTTTTTCTACTCTCTCTTATCTGCAATTTTCCACGTTCACCCTCTCTCGCCCTTTCTTTAATTTGAGATTTGAGTTTCGTTTCTCTTAAATTTGTTTAACTTTTGTTCAGAATAAAAATATTTTGTGCAGTTAAAATTAAAAATTAGCTGAAAATTTAGTCATCACATCATAGATTTGAGTTGTAATTTATTGTTGAACTTTTAGTTGTTGTAAAAGTATTCCGCCCTTTTAGGGTGGAGCTGTTGTGAAATTTGAGAGACCCCACCTAAAACGAGGTGGACTTGTTGTAGTATATGAGGAGAACCCTGTCCTGGTTAAGGTGCAGTCTTTTGTATGCTGCTAAAATGATTTTGCCCCAAGGTAGGGAGCCTCTAGGAGTGGGGTTAATTGTTTTCAATTTCAGACTGACATGATTTTTCTGTGTCTTTTTTATTTTTTTTACTTTTTTATTTTATTTTAATAAACTTTAAAATATACATACTTCATGCATAAACTATTATATATGATTTTAGATATGATTGTAACGAAATAAATGTAAATTATCTTGGTCATTTTTGGAGTTGCAATTTGTATTCTTAATACTTCTGGAATATTTTGAGAATATCCTAAATGAACTATTTTTATTCCAATTTTAATCTCGTGATGTTTGAAAGTACTAAATACAAAAAAAATAAAGAAGAAAATTATAAAACACTAGTGGGATTTTGAAAAATGGTGATCATTTGTAAAGATGAGCAAAAGAGATGAGCTTTAATGAAGATGAAGTAAAAAAGAAAAAAAGTGTAGGTAGGGGTATTAAATTGAGGAGGAATATATTTGATTTTTCCTTAGATGGGTTATTGAAATGGTAGATATTGATCATTATTTTTAAAAATATAAGCATGTTTTATTAATGTTGTTGCCACGTGAGCATCCGTACAAAAAAAAAAAAAAAAACCTACTCAAATTACTCAACATGCAAGATAATATTCATTATCAGCTAAACAAATTTAATTTCTATTTGTACTCGTAGACTTCGCTCAACGGTAAAACCATTAAGAATGTTTAAGATTTAAATTTCAATCTAGATAAAAATTCTCTCTCAATTTCTAATAAAAAAAATCTTGATTCATGTTTATAGTATCTATACATTTTCAGCCAATATTCCTCATGGAGCTCTCATTTTTAGTGTCATTTTTTTTCCTAAGATTTTTTTTTCCACCTTTTGAACAAAAAGGTCCTCTGTCTTTATTTTCGTTTTTCTTTTCTTTTTTGATAAAAATTCTCTCTCATTTTCTAATAAAAAAAATCTTGATTCATGTTTATAGTATCTATACATTTTCAGCCAATATTCCTCATGGAGCTCTCATTTTTAGTGTCATTTTTTTTCCTAAGATTTTTTTTTCCACCTTTTGAACAAAAAGGTCCTCTGTCTTTATTTTCGTTTTTCTTTTCTTTTTTGATAAAAATTCTCTCTCATTTTCTAATAAAAAAAATCTTGATTCATGTTTATAGTATCTATACATTTTCAGCCAATATTCCTCATGGAGCTCTCATTTTTAGTGTTTTTTTTTTTTCCTAAGATTTTTTTTCCACCTTTTGAACAAAAAGGTCCTCTGTCTTTATTTTCATTTTTCTTCATGGACAGTTTTTATGTCTTCAATTAAGTTTTTATGTCTTCAATTGTCATAGATAGATAGATAAATTTTTGTTCTGAAAGATTGATTTTTTATATTATTAATTTATTCAAAAAAGCTTTTATTTCAAGTGGTTTTTTCATTTCTGTTAGACCGATCTTTTTTTTATTATGTTAATTTTCAATAATTTTGATCTAATGCGATTTTAATAACTGCATGTTAAAACAACAGTCGAAAAAGAAGGGTTCCTACTATTANATATATATATATATATATATATATATATAAGTATACAATAATATGGGTAGGATTCATAGGCGTCTTGACCAATATTTATGACAAATCATCATAGCCGTTAAAATAGTCTAACCCAGTGGTCGATAAACGATGGGAAGTTCAAAATTTTAAATATATACTTCACATCTTTTATTCACTTTTGGATTACATTAAATTTTTTTTGATGAAAAGAGATTACATTGATGCACAAAAAGCCTCACAAAGAGGATTACAAACCAAGATTTCCCATACAGTCAGCAAAAAGGATCTCACAGAGATCAGTAGGGAGATAAAATAAAGCAGGATCAACAAAAGAAAATTCAACATTGGAAACAAAGGAAAGATAGGCAGCCTTGTGTCACTGACTTGTTCTTGAACCCTTCAAGCCGTGCGGCCTTAGTTGCTATTCCGACTTTTTGTATGCAACTAAGTAAGTCTTTTTGCCTACTAAGAAGAGAAAGCTAAGCAAACAAGAAAGAATACAAGAAAGTATGGGAGAATAAAAGTATATTGCTTGAAAGAAAGCTTTACAACTTGAATGTTCTTGGATTCTAGGGGCTAGTTTGGTCAAATGAGGCCTCCACCTATTTATAGGCAACTAAATATAATCCTACGGCTAGAAATGATTTAATCCTATGGTGGAGAATGAGTCTCTAGAATTCTCCACACAAATATCTAAGATATTTACACGTTTTCCGATGCTAGAGTTCTCCAAATGTTTCTAGAGAATTCCACACATGTCTAGTTGCATGGAAAGTCTAGAATTATCCATAGGCTTCTAGAAGGTTCTACACATCTCTAGAGAACTCTTGAATTCTCCATGACCTTCTAGAATGTTCCACACAATTCTAGAGAACTCTAGATTTCTCCATTGACTTCTAGAATATTCTTTTTAACTCTAGAAAACTCCGGACCTCGCCACAAGCTTCTAGAGACTTCTTGATTTCTCCCAAGGTGTGGAGAATGCTCATCAAGTGTTCGACGAAATGCCAAGCTTACGTCGCCCACCAAATGTTTGATGAAATGCCAAGCTTGTGACACTTGTTAGCCAACATATTGGATTTTCTACCGTGCCATTGGAATTTTCAGTTAGTATGCATCAGTTTAGCTCTGATAGCAAGCACTCCATACCTTGTTTCCCATCCCATCGGGTCATGTTTCGAATTTATGTCTTGGATTATGAATTTAGCATCAGAGGACCACATGACTCTGTCCCAGCCATTCTCCTCAGCCAGAGCCATACTCCATTCTATAGCCTTCAATTCCGCCACAGTTGCAGATTCACAAGGAGAAAGTTTGTTGGCAAGAAGCTTCACACATCCATGGTTGTCACGAACAACAACTCCCAAAGCTGCCTTGTTTCCTTTAAAGGCAGCATCAATGTTTATTTTGAGCCAGCCCTCTGGAGGAGGAGACCACCAGACCGGATCTTTGTTAGAAATGAGGGGATCCTCCCCAATCTTGCAATTAGTCTTAGCCGCCATGAATTCCTCCACCATAGCATTAAAGTTGCATATCACTTTCTCCATAGAATCAGGTTGAGAAAAGAGCATATTATTCCTATACCTCCAGATAGAGTAGAATAAACACTCGAAGAAAGTTGTCCAATTCCAGTCACTCTCCCCTCTCGGTCCTTGCATTGTAGCCATATTCAAACAACACTCAATCCAATCCTTCAGGTTTGAGGAAGTCTAGGAGTCAAGAGTGCAGCCCCATTTGCTGCCAAACGCTAAGGCTCTAATGCCATTGCATTCTTTGAAGAGATGGAGGCACGATTTTGCCACCACACCATAGAGAACACAACAAGTATCACCAATATCAAATCTCCTGGAAAGCACCTCCCTAGTAGGGATTGATCCAGCAAGAAGCCTCCAAATGAATAACTTTAATCTATCATGCATTTTTGATCCCCACATTTTGGCCCACACACCCGAGGCTATCTCCATAGCATCACCTGAAAAGTTTAAAGTAAAATAGTCCCCCACAGAGAATTGCCTAGTGCTAATGGAGGTCCAGACAAGTTTATCATTACAAGTAACTTTTGGCCAAGGAATGGCTAGAATACAATTTGCATCTTCCTCAATGAAAAATGATCTTAACAAGTTGGTTATTCCAATTGCCATTAGCAGCTCTAAGGCTGGCTACTTTAACAATGTGACCAAGGTAAATTCTGGTCTAGGCCTAGGAATTGCATTTTGGATGCCCCGAACCCAGGGGTCTGTCCAAAGGTTAATATTAGACCCATCTCCAAGCTTAAAACAAGCTCCTTTTAGTAAGAGTTGCCGAGCTTAAATAATATCTTTCCAAACCCGGGAGGCTCCCTTGATCACCGAGTGTTCAAAGAAGGTAGTCATTTTAAGGTATTTAGAGTGAAGCAATAGGATCCAGAGGGCTTCTCCTCCTCCTCCAATCTTCCATGCAAGCTTGGACAATTAAGAAAGATTGATGTCCTCGAATCTTCTAAAACCAAGACCGCCAATGTTTTTTGGTTTACATATGTCATCCCAAGCCTTCAGGGCAAGGTATCTCTTTCCCCCCACTTTTGAAGACCACCAAAACTTCTTCACAGCCCTGTCTAAGGTTTGGCAGATCCCTTTTGGAGCCTTAATGGTAGAGAAGCTATAAGTAGGAATTTCCTGGACAACATATTTTATGAGCACCACTTTCCCAGCTTTTGACAAAAGCTGTTTATTCTATCCCTCCATTCTTTGTTGCACTCAGTCCAAAATGGAAGCAAAAACTTTAGCTTTGTTTCTTCCCATCACAAGGGAATTGCCTAAATAAACCGCATTAGTCCCCATTTATTTGAATCCCGTAGCCTCAAGAATATCCCTCTTGTCCATATGTGTTGAGTTTTTACAAAATAGAATGTTGGACTTATCCAAATTTGCTTCCTGCCCGGACCAGCTGCAATATATGTCAAAACATCTTCTGAAAGTCTCCGTCTCCTTTTTGGCTACTCTACTCATTACAAGCAGGTCGTCAGCATACAAAAGGTGGGAAACAGCTGGGCCGCTTTTATCCATTTTAATTCCATGAAAATTTTGGTTTAGTTCTTCTCTATGGAGTAACCTGGACAAAACTTCAGAGCCAATAATGAAGAGAATTGGGGAGAGGGGGTCACCTTGATGAAGACTTCTGGCCGGCTTAATGCTTTTGGAGATATTTTCATTCAGCAAAAGGGAGTACTCCACTCGGTTTATGCAGCTACGAATCATCCTCTAGGAGTTCTCCCCAAATCTCATATCATTAAGAGTTTTAATGAGAAAAGACCACTCCATTATGTCAAAAGCCTTCTTCATGTCAATCTTCATCAGTATTAATCCTTTCTTTCCTTTGTGACACTTGATCTTATGCACCACCAAATTACAGAGTTTTCTGCTATCCAATGGCCTTTGATAAAGGCTCCTTGATTTGGGGAGATAAGGTTCTCCACTGCATTCTAAGTCTAGTCGCTATAATTTTTGCCACAACCTTATAGGCAAAATTACAAAGACTGATAGGGCGAAAGTGGTTGAAGTTGTTGGCTCTATCAGTTTTGGGGACAAGGATTATAACGACCTGTTGACCGTCGCCAGAATAGAGCATAGTCTGAAGCATTCTTTCACAAAGTTTCCAATCTTCTCCTTGATCGTTTCCCAATAACTTCTGTAGAAAATGCCCGAAAACCGTCATGTCCCGGGCTTTTCAAGGGATGGAGGTTCCAAATAGTGTCCTTAATTTCCTCGTCTGAAGGAATACTTGTTAATTTTCTGTCTTTTTCCTCCCCTATGTTTTTCTGGAAAAGGTTTTCCAGATCTTGAGGAATCTGAGGATGACTGAAAGAGAAAATGTCGTTAAATTTTTGCCCGAAATAGTCAGCAGTTGAGGTCTCCTCTGTAATCTAGGGCCTTCATCCAAAATTGCATTAATTCTATTTCTCCTTCTTCTAACAAGGGTGCTTATGTGGAAAAACTTAGAGTTACGGTCCCCCAATTTAAGCCAGAGCTCTCTAGATTTCTGTTTGTTGATGGATTTGAGTCTTAAGCGTTGAATATTCAACTCTTCGCTAATCTGAACTTGTTTAGAAGAGTTTTCCTCATTGTCTTGGAGAGAATCTAACTCAGCCTCTAATTCCTTGATTCTGACAGTGGCGGAACCTAAAGCTACACGGTTCCATTTCCTCATATGATTAGCGGTAGTATTCAGACTGCGATGAAGTTGATAGTTGTGCATGCCTCCTCTGTCATCTTCATTCCAAGCATTATAAACTATCTGCTTACTAGAAGCTTCCGACGTCCAGGCTTGAAAGAACCTGAAAGGCCGATTAGTCTTAAGCTCAACATGCCTAGTTTGAAAGAGAATCGGGCAATGATCAGATTCTTCTTTTCTCAGATGTCTGATGCAGGTTTTAGGGTAAATTTTAATCCATTTTGCATTAGCTACTGCTCTGTCAATTCTTTCTTTTATGAGGGAAAAACCATCCTGCATATTCTCCCAAGTGAAACATTTACCATTGAAGCCCAAATCTATGCCCCCGAGACTGAGCATAAGGTCTTTAAGGTAAAGTCTTCTCTTCCAGATGCTTTAACCCCCACATTTCTCTTTTGAAGAAATCACCTCATTTAAATCCCTAACAAGAAGCCAAGGTCCTTCCATATCTCCAATACTGCATTCTAAGTTTTCCCAAAAGGTTTGTTTCTCAGCATAGTAGGGAGTACCGTAGCATGCCAGCAGATTCCACTTATTCTTGAACATGTCTTCCACCCTGCAATAGATAACTCTATATGTGCTCCACAAAAGTTTCATAATAAAATTTCCATTCCACATTAAGGCAAGGCCCCCGCCTTCCCCTTTGGGTTAATTATCACAGAATCCAAAAACTCCAGTTTTTTGCAGATGCGTTCCATAGTCCTAGGACTACTTTTAGTTTCAGAAAGAAAAACACATCCTGATTTATATTTTTTGACCAGGCTTAGCAACATACCCTTAGTTTCACGATTAGCAATACCTCTGCAGTTCCAAGCCATAATGCTGAGCTCAGCTTGTAGGGCTTGATTTGGCCCGCCACCCCGACCTACTGAAAATCCAAATGGCGGCAGGACACCGGCTTAGAGTTAGATAATTGACCTCCATCCCATGTTTGGCGGTGCTCAGCCATTGTGTTCCACTTTCTTGCCTCTCTTTTCCAAGACCAAGTCCTCATAGTTGATTCTCTAGCATTCTCATGTCTTGCTGTTGGAGAATTCAAAGTTGAGATTACAATTTGAGGCAATAAGGTAGCCTAGGAATCGATGTCTGTCTGAGAGGTAATGTTGGTGTCGGCCTCTGTCTCAAATGACAAAGCTTCTGTTAACCGAGCCTTCGTGGGCCTGTAATCCTGATTAGTTAAGGCATGCCTTTTTCTGATAGGGCCTGCTGTCTTGTTCAGTTCATGGTTACCTTTCGGTATGATAAAAGGATTGGAGCCTAACTCAACATAACTCAGCAATTCTGGATCCAGCCCATCACAATCTCTCCTAATTCTGTTTTGGTTTGTTCCGAATTCATGTAGGATGTCTGTGGCCCATTCAGTAAGATGTCTCAGCCCAAAATTCGGGTTTTGGAATTTGTCCATCACCAGAGATTGCAGGGTACGCTGAATACCAATCTCCTGCCTTTTCAGAGTGATTTCTAGCAAAGTCAACTCAGGACACATCTATTTAAATTTATCATATTCTGAGTTGGCGTGCTACTCCCTATCACCAATACCGATGCACATAGGGCTGGCTAGGTTATTGTTTCTAGAGTTAGCTGTGATCTGCTGCAGCTCTCCGGCAACCCTTCCTCTTCCCGGAGCCTTATTTTTTCTATCATCCTCCACATGCGTGTTTATGAAGCAAACATTGCAGCTGTGTTCAGCCCTTAGCCATGGGCCAAAATTTTTGGCCGAAATTCCATTTGGTGATGTTACCAAAGCTGGATTGGATTACATTAATTCAATGGTCATGATGATTTATATAAGCATTGGTCAAAAACCATGGTACATGGAACGGGTCCCTATTCAAGAAAAAAAAATCATACAATTTTTTATTATTTGTTTTATTATTATTGGGAGTGGGCAATTTGAATTTGGATCACTTTGAGAAAACAATAATTTTATCACTGAGTTATCCTGCATTGTATTTTTATAAAAAATATATATTAAATAGAGTTAATTATACTTTAAAATCATCGATTTATAGAGTTTTACATTTTAGGGGTTTAACTTTTAATTGAAATGATTTAGATTTTTAATTTTTAAAATTATTATAGATCTGTTTAATCTTCAATTTTAACTAAATAAATTGATAACAATTCTTTTTTCAATAGAGTTTGTGAGAAAAAAAAAATTATAGTATTAACTAATAAAAAAAAAATCAAAACTATTACTAATTTGTTGAATCAAAATTGAGAAGTGGACTAATTTAAAGCAAATTTAAAAATTAAGAACCTAAATTATTACATTTTAAAAATTGAAAGTTTAACTAGTAAAAACAGTACCAAAATGCAACTAACTCTATAAAATAAGTGATCGCATTAATTTTTGTAGTGTGAAGTCTCTGTGTTCATAACCAAACTCAAAAACTTAACAGAGATGTGCAAAATAGAGAAAGAGCGCATGGAATCTCAACTTGAAATTAGTCAAATTGAGAGAAAAATGAACAAATTTTGACGAATTGAGGATGTGGCATTAGAGAAATTGGTGACTTGCAGGACATTTTCGCACCGTGCATCCTATTTTGGTTCTGTGTTATCTCCCTATCAAAGAGAATAGAATTGTAATTGTATAAGCTTACTTAAAATTAGAAGATTTTTTTTGTTATTTTTCGGTTATATATTATGGCTTATGTATTGTTTAAATTACGATTTTATTAGATAGTTTTTTTTGTTAATATTATACTATTTATTTTTTGTTAATATTATACCATTTATTCTATGATATTGTTGAAAAATCACAGACAATATAATGATACAGAATAAATGAAGATATAAATACAGTAAATAAAAAAAATACAAAGATAACTTATAAAACAAGAAATTTGAAAATTGACTTGAATATATATATATATATATATATATTTTTTTTTTTAAGAGTTACTTTCAACAGCAGCTCTTGAAATTTGGCTCAAATTAAATTAAATTTTTCAAATTTATAACAAGATATATGTAGCTTTTGTTGGCATATGCAATTATTATTATACATTTGTCAAACTAATTTTTTTTTAAAAAGATATACTCCAAATTAAAAGTATAATGGTAAGAGCATCTCCAATGGAATGTGGATTGTTAAAATTAACATGCCACATAAGCACATATAGACATTATTTTAAAAAAATTCTCTCCAATGGGAACGTCAAGCTGATGTGGCATTGACATTGTCAATTTGAATGTCTACTTCTAGAGGCTCTGTTAGACATTGTCAAGTTTTCAAAAAATTAAAATTTTCTTTTAAAAACTGATTTGCTCACTCAATCATCATATTTAATAAAATATATAATTAATTAATAACTATAAATAATCTTTGTGCACATTACCATTGGAGAACAATTTATATATTGATTGTGCATTTATGCCATATAAATTTAGACAATGTCTATTTCTATTCCACATATGCAGCAATCAACATTCTCCATTGGAAATGCTCTGATTGTCAAGAAGAGCTACAAATGTATTGTCAAAAATCTAAATGGCTAAATTTAATTTAAACTAAATTTAAAAACTCGAGTTGAAATTGTCTTTTTTTTTATTGTATTTTAATCATGACTTTTGATTATGTCACTTTGGTCTCTTTCTTAAGAATATTTTGCTTCTTTAGATTTTTTTTTTTTTTTTACTTTTAAATAAAAATACTATTTTTTAAAAGAAAATAAATATTCTTGAATACCAACAATCAAACCTTTGATTTTATCATTGGATGTCTTCATGAAAGAATACGAATTTAAAATCCTGAATATATAGATATTTTTATTTATGGTGAAGCCCACATCATTTTCGAAACATTAAAAACATCTTTAACTTTTTTTGGGTTTCTACTTAGAAACCACTTAAAAGACTCNTTTTTTTTTTTTTTTTTTTTTTTTTTTCTAAAAAAGAGACTCATTACTTATCTAAGTACTCCAACAATATTTTAATTATTTGATTTATTTTGCAAAAAAATAAAATATAAACTTGTAAAATTAATCTGTCCAATCTGTTATACACCGAACATATAATAGAATACTAAATATTAATCATATCTTATCCAATCCTGCATTACTAATCCAATCGTATCATCCATGCCAAACTGAAGCCTCAAGATCTCAAAACAAATATTCAATGGTAGGATGAATATGTGGTTGATACCTGCCTTATTTTCGGAGGCCAAAGTTTTGGTAGACTTTTAAAGGACCATTAGTAATTAATCACTAACTAATAAAAAGTTTAAAAATTAACTACTGTTTTCAATTTACAAATAAAATGAGAAAAAAATTGATTAATTGATATTTGAGAAAACTAATTATTTTTGTCAATTTTTAAACTTTCTTTTAGTCAGTTTAAAAATTAAATTAATTTAAAATAAATTGTAAATCAAAACTCCAAATGTGAACAATTATAAATTAAAAGGCCCAGTGTACAATCTGAATAAAATATAGGATATTAAAATGCTATTAAACCCACAAAAATAACACCTTTATCTTCTTTCGACATTAATATTCACGAAATAAGCAAGGTAATTTCTAATTAATAACCACCCCTTCCTTCTAATTAATACTCTCAAGATCTCTCATTATTGTATAGGAGACATGAGCAAGATAATTTCTAATTTTGTAGGAAGAATTAGTTAAATAGTGTTGGTATCGTAGAAAGCAAAAAACAAAAATGTTTTTGACAGTCTCGAGTGGGTAAGTTATAAAACTCAAACATTAGGCTTGTAAGGTTATGTTTTTTTTTTCTTTTTTGTGTGTATAAATTTAGGCTTGAAAATTGCAACTCCAAAATTAAAATTTTTGGTTGTCTTTTTCTAAGGAAAAAATAAATAAATAAAAAGAGGAAATGTTTTCAGATGACAAAGACTAGATATATGTAGATCATAGATGAAAAAATCAAAATTTTCGGCAAAATTTCTTTCCAAGCTATTGATATTAATTTCTTTCCAAAAAAAAGGGGTAAAATTTTTATAATTTCCGTTGAAATTTTTATGATATTTCCGTGATATTTTAGTCAAAATTTTCATAGTAATTGCTTCACAAACTAGTCAAAATTTCTATAGAAATTTCTGAAATATCTATGGAAATTTTAAATCCAAAAATTACTCTACAAGCAGAATATGAGATTATAAATATTCCAAGAGTGATCGTGGAAAAAGTAGATTGTAGTAGTGTTGATTTTTTTTGAAAGCTTATAAGATAACCTACTAGAACTCCTTGTGCTTCAGCCCTTTCCAGGGGTACATGTTCACAATTTCAAACTATTGATAGTAACTCTCAATGCGTGATATCAATGAATACTTTTGTGAAATTATAAATAGTTATGAAATAGTAACAAATTCAACAAATATTGAGTTCATTTAACGGTAAATGTATTACACTAATGCAATGCACGATAAAAATTATGAAAGTAGAGAATGTAGGCCTAGAATTGGTGTTTAAAAAAAAAACTATACATGTAGAGAAAAATGTATAATAAAAATGTCACAGCAAAAAAATAAACTTTTTAAAATGAATATAACCCTTATTCAATTGATACTTATAGAATGACATCAAATAAGAACTTATGTATATATTTTCACGTTCAATCATCAATGGACAATAGTTATGCATAAAGCCAACTAATATCATATCCATATTATGACTATCAACAAATACAATTACATATAATATTATATTTATATAGTTGACATATTAACAAATATATGAAAAACTAATAAAAAAAAATGCATTTTTTGATCAATATTTCTCTTAATACATTGTTAAAAATGAACATAAAAAAGTGAACGAAAAGTTTCAATAACCAATAAATTCTATGTGGTATTGAATAGTATTTAAGTAATTATATATTTGTATTATTATTCTAATTAATGTATAATTTATTATGTAATATATATTTTGTTATTATTGTCAACGAGTGTTATATGTCTCTTGATATGAAAAATATGATTTTCACTCAATATTTTTTCAATTTTTATAGTTAAATTGATAAATTATCTAATAAATACACATATCTTGAAATTTTATTAAAAATTTCCATATTTTTTTTTATAAATTTTCATCATTTCTTTCATTTTTTTTTTATCGATATCGATATTTTATCGATATTTCCATTAATATTTCTGTATTTTTAACCTTCACTATTTCCGTCCATATCGGTATTTTCATCTTTATTTAGGCATAGAGTGTTTTCAAATATTCTATTAAAAAAAAAGGTGTTTTCAAATAAAAAATAAGCAGTAAGAGAAACAATTTTTTTTTTTGAAATTAAGCAATAAGAGAAATCTACTTTTTGCCATCCCCATCATATATATGGACCTTTCCGACAAATGTGTTTTATTGGAATAGAAGCCAATCAATTATTTCAAATTCGTTACTTATTATGATTAACTCATAAAATAAATAAGTTTTTTTTTTATAGTCAAATTAGGGTTATTTATGCTTCATATTAAAAAAAATTACTATTTTTAGTGAAATTTTTTATCCTTGCTACAAGATAATCTTAAATCTTTATATTTTTCGCAAGCTTAATTAGACAGTCATAAAATTGTGATACTTTTCGGAGACCTGCAATTAACGTACAGCCACAGGATACGTTAGACCATATATATAGACCATGATATATACATATATATACATATATATAACAGGGCAATAAACCGAGGAAAGAAAAACTTGTATATGAGAGGCGTATTGACATTGGATTATATGGAATTGCCTTAGGATGTGAGGAATGTATGGGATTGGCTCCATAAAAATGTATAGACAGCTTTTATTCTCTCTCAATCAAATTTTTCCTTTCACCAAAAACAAAAATTAAAAAAAATAAATCAAATCAAAATAAATATTTCAGTATTTAATTCATACACTATTCATGAATATGATATTCACGTGCAGGTGAACACGATTTAGTTTGGACAATTTTTTTTTTTTTTTAAAAATTTAAACTAAAAGTTTAGTTTAGTAATAAATAAAATAAAATCGTGAAAACCACTCAAACTAAATCAAATCATTCATAAATAATTTAATTTGATTCGATTGAACAGTTTAAGCTTCAGTTTATTTATTATTATTGCAGACTTGCAGCTCATTTTCTATTGCATTTTTATTTATATCATAAATTTTAAACTAACTAAAAACTAAATAACATGATTATTAATGAAACACCAGTTTAATTGTTTATCTAAATATTATAGTCTAAACTTTAATTAAAATATAAACCAATGATCCATCATTTAATTCTACAATCCAAATTTAATTTAATAATATAATCCAAAATTCAAATTCCAAACTAATTTCAATATTACGCTAATAAGTTCAACTTAAAAATATTACAATTCAAAGTCCAAATTAAAAATATTACAATCCATACTAAAAATTGCATAACACATCCCAAACATAAAAAAATATTTATTATTAGTAATAAAACATATTAAAAATATATTGTATATAAGTAGGTGATTTGGGTTGATTCAGTCTGAAAATCATCCAAACAGCAAACTAAATCGTTAGTTACAGTTTTTTTTATATAACAAATTAAACCAAATCATTTACTTTCTACAAATCGAACCAAAAACAGCAGTTTAATTCGGTTTGAACAGTTTAGTTTGATTATGCCATCTCTACTCACATAGACTACATTTAGCTCTTTCCTATATAGGAAGTTTTTGTAATAATTCTTAAAAGTATAAACAAATTGATAAAGTTTTTGAATTTATGAATTTTGAAATAGATTTTATGTTTCATTTTTCATTTTGTTTTTATCTCCATTTTTTTCGATTAATGATAAAATCTCATCTTATTTTAATAAATTATTTTTTAATTATTATTTTATTTGATAGCATTTTTTTTTTGAATAATATGAAATCACCTGCACTCTACATATTCTTTTTTTTTTGGGGTAAATCACTCTACATTATTTATGTTAGAACGCATATGCATGTAATTAAATATTGTTCGGTGAACATTTGGATAAGGCATATTTCATTTTCCAAGAGATATATATTGGATCGATGTACCACAATAATTATGAGCATATTATGTTCCAATTCAAGGGGTTCCACTTTTAGTAGCCTCACAAATTTTGATCCACACAATTATCAAATATATATCTTAGAATTATCACATTTATATTTGATATTTTATCCAGTTGGCATTCATTACTCTCATTCAATCCATGCCATGTCATTTCATGTTACATTAATTTCATATATGTATTTATTTTATAATTACTATTCTTAGGTGTAACTTGTGGTATTCAACAATTGCATAAATGGAAATTAAAAATAATAAAAGGAACTTGAAAAAGTAGCTTATCCATGTGGTTGAACTACTTAATTAAAGATCATAAAGCTAAGTTAGCTGGAAATAGATAAGCATGAAATAGAGATTTCAATTTTGGTCTTTTCCTCATTCATCCTGCGTTGAGTTTTGTTCGTTGCTGAGCAGTTGGACTGTATCATTCTTACCAAGAATTCCATCTCTTTCTTTACCCCAAACCCCACCACGAAAAAACATAAAAATAAAAATAAAAATAATAATATATTTTTTCCAACCCAAACTCCAGTCTAAAAGCATCATCATTACACAACATTACTTCTTCTTTCTTTTTTTCCTTTTTTTTTTTTTTATCAATTATGAATTATGAAGCACTATTCACAATTTCCTTGACAAATACATTTCAGATAGAGATTTTTTATCAGCTATATTAGATTGCTTTCAAAACTGAAAATATATTAGTAATTTACTTAAGTTAATATAAAATTCATTTTTTCCTGTCACTGTTTTAGTATTTCACTTTAAATTTTCAATTTTTTTTTTCTCATATAGTTCACTAATATATTTCAAAATCTTAAATACTGAAGCGGTTCAAAAACTTATATATTTCAAAATCTTATGTCCATAATTTTGATAGTAACGTAAAAATAAAAATAAAAAAATACATTTGTCAAATTTTTCATTTTTTTTTTTTTGGTGAATCATCTGTCACATTTTCATGCACGATAAGGTGTTGCAAAAGTCCAAAGTGACCGCCATTTGTTAGGTGCTCGAGCTTGTGTGTCCCCACCGGGTTGATTTGCCCTGTAATGTGGGACCTCTTTTCGGTGATCAACGGTTATTAGTCAAGCCCCAACGTGGGCGGTGTGGATTTATTTTCATTTCGACCGGATAAAACTTAAAATCAGATTAGCAACCTGACCCAAAAAGCAAAAATAGATTAAAATCAGTCCGTTGTTATTTGATTAACGGACGCGACGTTTCAGGTGGAAAGTGTGGCAGCATGCAGTTTTCTGCTATTTTCAACTTTACTGCCTAACAATTCTTCAAAACTCCTCACCATGAGTGCGAGTGTGAGAATCGTTGACATCGTAGCGAAGGCACACTATTAAAAAATAAAGTCATAAACGTTGATAAAAAACTAACATTTTAAGTGTATAAGATGGACGACAAATCATCGTTAATGAAGTATTGTCGATATTTATAAAACATAAATGACGGTTAAAAATCAATGTTTAAAACTACGCTGAAGCTATGTGGACGCTACGGGGCAAATATATAAGATTGGAACCGCCGTCTATGTTTTTTTTTTTTAACAAAATTACTAATTAAACCAAAACTCTCATATACAATTTTTTACACAATATATGCACGGGTAGTTCATACATTTCATCAAGTTTAATATATATCATCGGGTTTCATATATATCACCGGATAATTTATATAATTTTCGATTATATACACAATCTCCAATTAACAACCAACTTAACAAATACATTCAATATTCAAACAAAATAATGCATTATATTCAATATTTAAACTTTTTCATGTACGGATTTAAACATTTTCATGGAATAATGCATTCATAATTTGTTAAAAACAATTTAAATAGATTGCCGAGCACTAACTTTAAAGTTTTTGGGTTAAAAATCACAAATATTATGTGAAATGAAGAAGTAATCCGACCACAATGGAGAAGATGATGAACGAAGACTACAGTGGAGAAGATGATGAATGGCGACCACAGTGGAAAAGAGGAGGAATGGAGACCACAGTGGAGAAGATGAGGAACGGAGACCACAGTGGAAAAGATGAGCAAACGATGACCACAGTGGAGAAGATGAGCAAACAGCAGCGGGTGCTTTAGGGTTTCTAACGAAGTAAGGGCGGGTGCTTTAGGGTTTCTAAAGAAGTGAAGAAAAATAAGAGAGGAAGAGACGTGTAAGAAACAAAACACTGAGTTAAAAACGACAGATAAAAGCTAGGCCTGTCGTCTTTACCCAAATAACACGGCTACAAAACGACACCGTTTTGATAAAGACGACGGGTTCAGAGCCAAGCCCGTCATTTTTTTTTTTGTTGGTAAAAACAACAGTTCTAAGTTAAAACCATCGTTTTTTGGTTTTTTGGGTTTTTTTACCCCAATTTAATCAACGACGGTTCCTTTAGGAACCGTCATCTATTCTCTACAAAGAGACACGTGGCAGCAACGTGGATGCCATGTGTCTAAGGGATTTATAGACGACGGTTTATAAAGAAACCGTCGTCATTGATTAAATTATAGATGACGGTTTGGTTTATAATCGTTGTTGATTTTTTCTTTATACGACGGTCCATCATCTTTATTACCCGCCAAAGTTAATAACTGTCGTACTAGTGTATCAACGTTGGTTTTCCTTATTAACCGACATCTATATAAAAATAAAGCCGTCGTCGATAGCTTATTTTTGTAGTAGTGACACAAGATTTAACCTCTTCTATGGTGAACTAAGCGTCGGCTTCTTCTACTATTCAATCCAGGATCTGATCCTATTTCCATTTCTAACAATGGACCACCTTCAAGGGAAGGTAAACACACTTCAAGAATCACTGAGATCTTTGAACCTCAAACCATATGGTGATGATGGAGTTTTCAGAGCACAAAATGTCCTTTTGGAAAGATTTTTTCAACCAGAAGTTTCAGGCAATTTAGGATTACAAAAATTATCACCAAAATATGGAGAGTACGAACAAAGGTGCAAATAGAAAAGATAGAAGAAAATTGCTTCAAATTTCTTTTTGGAAGCAATGAGGAAAAGGAAAACATTTACAGAGGACGACCGTGGTCACTCAACGGTGCACATCTCATTTTGAAAGAGTGGTCAAGAGAGAAATCTCTAAGTCAAATAGAATTTGACTACTCAACCTTTCATATCCAAATTCATGGATTACCACCTATGTTTTTGCACGAACAAACTGCAGAAATGCTTGGATCTAAAATAGGAATTATCCACAATGAATCCATCAACATGCGTAGTGTAATAGTACAAAGATATTTGAGATTCAGAGTGGACATACAAGTTGAAAACCCATTGTCGGCGGGTTTTTTCTTAGAGAGGGAAGATGGAGATATATGGATACAATTTAAATTCGAGAGATTACTGGATTATTATTATAAATGCGGAGTGTTACAACATGTCACTGGAAGATGCAAATTTAGAGATCTAGTTATGGTCGCTACTCCGAATGGCATCTCAGCTAAGCTTTACGGACCATGGTTGAAGGCCAAAAACAATGAAAGCTTGTTGTTCATCAACACGCCAAAAATTGGAGAAGAAGATAGAAGAATTGTAAAGTCGGAGCAAGAAGCCGACACCAGTAAGCTAGCATGGATCACTAGAAAAAGCAGTATAGGGAAACATGATGAAAGACTCCAGGAGGAAGGTAAAAAGAAGTAGGATATCCATAAAGAGGAATTCTGCAACACGCAAGAGATGTGCCCAGAGATAGCCTTATTAAATATTAAATTAAAAAGGCAAGCTTTGGGAAACACAGAGACTCTTCAGGAAATTATGATGGACAAATTCAAAGACTCAAATATTTACTTGGAATATTTGGCAATCTGGGCAGAAAAAGTTATTAAAAAAGTAGCTGTAAAAAAGGATTTGGTCAGGAGATCTCTTATGGGATTGAACCCGGATCTACTTTCTTATGTGGGTCTGGGACCAAACCATTTAATAGATTTTAAAAAGGCATGAACCCGAATACAACTATGGGCTCAGGAAAGAACATGCATGCCATACAAAACCCAGAGGAGAGACCTAAAAGACAATTAGTCTTAGAAGAGGTACATGATACACTAAAAAGCCCGGACAAAAAAAAATGCAATTCAGGAAATCTCATCATTTGATTTAGAAGAACACATGATTAGCCTCACTTTAGAAACTCCTGAAAATGAAAGGGACCAACAAGAGGGGCAAGAGGAAAATCTGACTACAAAGGAAATTCAATAGTCTTGGAAAAATAAGGCAATTTGAAGATCGCAGAGGATTCGAGCAAGGCAAACGGAAGTAGAAGAATCATCAACACATGACTCCAGGAGACCACTGGATTTTCAGTAGGCCGGGGCAGCAGGCCGAATCAAGCTCCCCCTGCACAGTGGAAGATTCTTTCATGGAATTGCAGAGGTATGGGTAACTCAGATGCAGTGAACTTTCTGATCCGTTTAAATAAGTTGCACAGTCCAGCTTGCATTTTTTTATGGAGACGAAGAGTTGTAAAGTGAGATGAATGAACAGTAACATGGGTTGGACCCTTATAGCTAGCCATGGCACCCCTTATATCAGTGAGAAGAAAACTTTATAGGAAGCTATTGGGAATTTAATTGATAATGACCCGTGGATGATAATTGAAGACCTTAATGAAATTATATCCTTTGAAGAAAAGTGGGGAGGTCGGAGTATTTGGAAAAAGAGACTATTCCTCAAGGAGTTCATGGAATGGGAGGAATTGATATCGGGTACAATGGTAGAAGATATACATGGGAAAATAAATAGAAAGGCAATGCACTTATTAAGGAAAGATTGGACAGAGCAATTGCTTGTAAAGACTGGCTTGATATGCAACCTACAGCTTTAGTTCAACACTTTGGAATGGAAATATCGGACCATTGCCCACAAGAAGGGGACAAAGTCAAAATAATAAAAAGACCTTTTAGTTTTGTTCAGGCTTGGACAACCGATGAGTCCAGTGTACAAGTAGTCAACAGAGCCTAGAATTCTGACAGTAAAGGAGGGATGCTTTGTCGTCGCATTAAGCGTAGTCTCTGGATCACTACCAAGGTGCTGCAAAATTGGAATAGATAGGAGTTTGGTTATACTCATGTATGTATGAAGAAGCTAGAAGCTGAATTGAAAATATTGCAAAATAGTGAGAGAGATGAGGATAGACAAAGACAAATTATGGAGGGGCTGATAGTCCAATGGGCAAAAACGGAGTCAATATGCAGACAGAAGTCCTGGGAACTATGGCTTAAAGAAGGTGACAAAAATACAAAAAAAAATTCATTTAAGCACTTTGATCCGACAGAGGAGAAACCAAATTGAGCATATTATCGAAGAGGATGGTAGACACGGAATGAAAGAGAAATTGCTGAATACTTTTCTAAAAAGTTTCAAGATTTATTTACCTCAAGCTTCCCAACTTTCACATAAGAGATTGGTGAAATCTTCCTAGAATGCATTATAGAAAAGTGAAAATGCTGAACTTAATAGAATACCAAGCGAAGAAGAAATCAATGATTGTGTATTAGAGCTCTATTCGTTAAAGAGCCTGCAACCAGATAGATTCCCATGTATTTTTTTTTTCAGGAGATATTGGCTAACAGTTAAGGAAATGTTAGTCAATTTTGTTCAAGAATGCTTTAGAAGAAGTGTGATGCTGAATAATGCCAATAGAACATTTATTGTTCTTATCCCAAAATCAAAGCATGCTGTGAACTTTAATTAACTTTAATCAATTTAGGCCCATTAGTCTTTGTAACTTCTATTATAAAGTAGTTGCAAAGATTGTTGCCAATAGATTGAGTAAAGTTATTGACAAGATTGTATCACCAAATCAAGGAGCTTTTGTCCGTGGTAGATGGATTGCAGAAAATACGGTGGTTGCTCATGAAATCATCCATAAAATTAAGAAACATAAGGGAAAGAAATGGCTGTTATTAATGAAAAATAATTTGAAAAAAGCTTACAATCGTCTGGAATGGAGTTTTCTGAAAACAGTGATGCAGGCCCTCGGTTTCAAGGAAAAATTCAGAGACTTGGTGCAAAGCTGTATCGGAACAGTGACTAGCTCAATCCTATTGAATGATAGTGTTATAGGTACAATTAAACCAATGAGAGGACTAAGGCAAAGGGACCCTATTTCCCCACTGCTTTTTCTTCTCTGTTCAGAAACTCTCTCGAGGCTATTGGGAAAGGAAGAAACAATGGGAAACATCCATGTCATAAAGGTGTCTCACGGTGCCCGTGCAATAACACACCTGATGTATGCGGATGATCTTGTGGTGTGCTTTCGTGCTGGCAGCAAGGATGCATGAACATTCAAAAAGTGCTTCCAAAAGTATTGTGAATGGCCGGGACAAAAGGAAAACTTGGAAAAATCAAACATTTTATTTTCCAAGAGTACTCCGAGAAAGGATAAGAGGATGATGGTGTTGGAGATTACATGGTTTTAAAAAAATGGGACAAAACTCAATATATCTTGGGAATTCGTTGGTGATGGGAATGAAGATCACAAATGATTTAAGCAAGATGAAGGACGGGATCAGTACAAGGCTAGAAGGTTGGAGCATGCAGCTATTGTCTAAAGCAGGGAAAGCAACTCTTATCCGATCAATGGTACAGGCTATACATACTTATACGATGATGACCTTCAAAGTTCAAATTGGGGTTTGTAAAGATTTAGACAGTATGATGAAGCACTTCTGGTGGAATGTAAAAAAGAAAGAAGGGAGCTATTTAGCCCTCAAGGCTTGGAGTGAAATATGCAAACCAAAAACACATGGTGGTCTAGGTTTTCAGAAGTTTAGAGATTTTAATACAGCACTTTTGGCAAAGCTTGCTTGGAAAATGGGGAGAATGGATGAGGGGTTATGGGCTCGAATGTTTCAAGGCAAATATCTGAAAGGCCAATCTTTTTACGAGTACAAGCTGAAATAGAAGGATTCAAGGATCTGGCAAGGGATTTGTAGTTTAAGAATGGATTCATGGGAAGTAACCTCAATCCAAGAGGTCATTGATATGTGTTTGAATACTAAGGACTTAAATTTTGTGGAAAATATGGATAAAAGCTTTATTACTATATTTTTGTGGTATTGTAACTGGAATTTTTGAAACTCCTTTTGTTTTTTATGGTGGTGATAGACTTGACAAAGTGGTCATTGCATTTGAAAATATGGTGGAAGAACACTGGAGAGTGCAACAGAAGGAAGAAACTCAACTGGCCCCGACACAAAGAGAAAAATGGAGTAAGCCACCATCGGGATGGATCGAAATCAACACAGATACAGCGTTTTAGGGAGAAAAAGCTGGAAATGCATTTGTTGTTAGAGATGAAGAGGGCCATATCATTCAAATAATGTTCAGGATTGACTCCTGTGAAAGTGCTCATGAAGCAAAGGTTCTTGCTTTACTTTGGGCATCCGAGGTTGCAGAAAAAAGTGGATGGCAAAATGTGAAATGGTCGATGAATGCTATGGCCGTGGTCAAGCAAGTGAATTCGAATGAGCTTGCAGAAGAATGGAACACCATACATGTTATTTTACAGATTCGATTTAGTTTTGATTCTCATAATTGAAAAATTAGGTGGAATCATTGAAGCTCTAATAACCTTGCTCATAGTTTTGCTAAGCTCTCTTTTGAGAAAATGACTAACTTTATTTTTGTTGTTGTTTTACCTTCCTCAGGGCAGGTTTTTGAAGGCCTCTTTTTGAGGTATTTTTTTTGCTTTAATGCAAGTCTACTATTAACCAAAAAAAAAAAGACGGACGCGACGTTTCATAGCCACACTCCAACCATCTAATTATGTTCATTTATTTCTGCTTGAAATATGCATTTAATATATATTCTGAAATATTCTTTTCGGTAATGTATTCGAAAAATGTATTACCAAAAATAAATGTATTCGAAAAATAAACCATAATTACTCGCAGTTTAAAAAAAAAAAATTAATTTTACAGGACAACCCCTTCTTTTTTGTTTTGTTTTGGTAAATCAGGACAACCCCTTCTCGTTCTGCCGCTACTTTTAAATTTAATTCAATCAAAGAAAAAAAGTAAAAGTTTATGAAAACTAAATTCAAAATCTCCGTCTCACTCACGCGCTGTGTGACCATGCTCCGCTTCAATTTCTATACTAAATCTTATAGTACCTGCATAGTTAATAGATTTTAATAGATAAAACAATTAATATTTATATTTTTTTAGCCTTTTAAAAATATATATATTAGGAAAATCAAAATTATAAAGAAAGAAATAGAGCGCCTCTGTCTCCTTTTGGTGATGTGGATTTTATTTTTTTCCTAATAATTTTGATTACTAGCGTGTCTGTCTTCTTATATAAACCAACCAATGTTCGCAAAACTTCAAGAGCTCTGAATCCAATTCATTCATGGCAGAGGAGGATCAGCAACAAGAAGAAACACAAACACCGATCCACGGTGACTTATTAGAAGCCGTGCTCTCGCACGTGCCACTCATCGATCTCCTTCCCGCCTATTACGTCTCCAAATCATGGAAACGCGCCGTTTCCTCGTCTCTTCGTCACGTCAACACGATAAAGCCCTGGCTCATTGTTCACGCGCAGACTACGAGGTCTCCCTACTCAATCACCACTCACGCTTACGACCCTCGCTCGCGCGTCTGGATCGAGATCCACCGTCCGTCGGTTAGCTTCATCTCATCCCTCCGTTCCTCCCACTCCCGGCTTCTCTACATGCTCTCCCCTTCCAAATTCGCCTTCTCCTCCGACCCGCTCCACCATACGTGGCACCATGCCGACCCCCCGCTCGTCTGGCGGATGGACCCGATAGTTGCTCAAGTAGGCCACCGCATCGTCGTCGCTGGCGGCGCGTGTGATTTCGAGGACGATCCACTCGCGGTCGAGGTTTACGACCAGAGGTCCCGCGCGTGGGAGAGGTGCGATTCCATGCCCGCGACTCTGAAAGGTTCCGCGTCATCCACGTGGCTCTCGGTTGCCGTGGACGGTGACAAAGTGTATGTGACTGAGAGATGCTCCGGTGGGACTTACGCATTCGATCCGAACTCCAAGACGTGGTTTGGACCGTTCGATCTTCGTCCGGACCCCAGCGGTTTCTGTTGGGCCATCGGATACGCAGGAGGAAGTATGATCTTAGTGGGTCTTTTGGGAAACGCCGAGGATGTCAAAAGCGTAAAAATGTGGGAAGTGAGAGGAGAACCTTTGGGGTGCAAAGAGATGGGAGAGATGCCAAAGAATTTGGTGGAAATATTCAAGAGCGACAGTTTTTCTGTTTCATCCATAGCTGTCGCTGCGATGGGTGATTTCGTCTATTTACACGATCCATCCGAACCCAGGGAAGTGATCCAGTGCGAGATAGTGAACGGGATGTGCAGGTGGGGAAGCGTACGGAATGCGGTGGTGAATGATAAGACACGAATGCAGCAGAGGATGGTGCTATCGTGCGCCGACGTGAGCATAGGAGATTTGCGCACGGCCTTGGCCATGGGGAATTTGGCAGTGACACATTCGGATTAAGGTGGGAAATTCTGTAAGTCAAATTGTATGCGTGGCACGATGCCACTAGCCGCTATAATTGATTGATCTTGGGAGTTCATTTAGAAATTGTGCTGTGTTTGGCGCAGAGCATCTCTGAAAGAAGATGTGACTTGCGTATATGTAGGATTAAAATATAAACTGTTATAAATGCACTATTAATTTATAACATATAAATTTATATGTTAAATTGTAATATTTATAAAAATTATTTATAATTATTAATTAATTATATATTTTATTAAATATTTTTAATTTTTAAAAATTTTATTTTTTTGAAAATTTAACAAAACTAAACATTCATCCATTATATATTTTCAGAAGTAAATATTCATCTTGATAATATTAAAGCTACGTTAATTCGACATTCATTATAAATATTTTTATCGAAGAATATTTTTTCAAAACAATGTTTATATATAGGTGATATATTAATTTTAACAATTTATATTTAATTATAAATACTTTTAAACTCTCAAAAACCAAAACAAAAAGTTGCATTTCTCGCAGCCTTTACGACGGAGACAACATTTGTGATTTGTTGATTTACTGCGAGGCTAAAACAATTCCCTTTTTCTTTTTTTGTCTTTTTTTCTTTCTTTTATGAAAAACTAAAACAATATGTTTTTCCTTAAGTGTTTGGTAGACAGTCACATAATGGGAATAATTTGTGTTCTTAATTGAATTGAGAAATTATATAAATAGCGGACTCTATTTTCTCTTAATGGCTAATCANATATATATATATATTGCATAAATGGTTGATTAGGATATGTTGAATAAATGGTTGAAATTGTTGAATGTCTAAAGTCTGTCTCCAATTGCAGAACCAACTTGATGAATTGGAGGCAAATTTTCACAAGCAGCCCTTGAATCCAAATATATGCGTCAACCTCTGTATGCTAAGGTATCATACTTTTCCTATATTGGAGTTGGTGAGCTTAATCTTCTTGATTTATATAATAAATGAAGGTGATAATTTGCAGCGGTACGATATTCTAAATGGTGTTCTCGAAGTTGAAGGAGTTACTAATGAAGCAGCATCAGAGCAAGAAGATGATGAAGTTGCCGAAGGTACGTTCTTGATATGGACATTAATGCCCTTGTCTATTTTTTTTTTTTTTGGGTAATCAAAAGTTTTTTTTGGTAATCAATGCCCTTGTCTCGAAGTTGTTACATTGAATTGCAGAGAAAAAAGCACCTGAATTATTGCCCAATGCAATGAAAAATAACAAAGAGGCAGTTGCTTGTCCATGATATTTCTTTATGTATTTAACTGTATTAGTATTTTCTTTATATATTCTCTAAATTCTGTGTAGGCTGAGGAACTTCAAGACCAGAAGGATGATGAGGACTTTGAGGAAGTGAATCTCGACTGCAGTGACATTGTAGATTCTTTTCCAAAAGCTCCAAGAAAGGCTTCAACTAGTTTGGATGTCTCAAGGAAAATACAAAATGGGCTAAATGGGCTAGAATTGAGAATGTCGAATTTATTTGGGAAGGAGGTCCTGTGGAAAAGAATCTGTTTTCCCTTTCTGGCAAGCTGTTGCCGGAGATAGGATTCCTACAGCATTTTGAACGAAAAATATAAATTGTTATATATCATGTATAGAAATAAATATTGTTTAAATTTATAAAGTATTAATGTATAATTATTTTAAAAATTATTCTTCAATTGTAACATGTACATATGTTAATAATTAATTTATATTTTATTAAATATTTTCAGTTTTTAAACAAATTAATTTTTTTTTACTTATTTAAAAATATGATAATGTCTTGCAGAGTTTTCAGAAATAAACATTTATTTTGATAATGTCAAAGCTATGTTATCTCAATATTTATTATAAACATTTCAATTAAAGTTTATTTTTTTAAAACAATATCTATATTTATTTATGTAATATATTAATTTTAGCAATTTAATTGTATTGAATATGCTTTTTAAGTTCTTAGGCGTTGTAAGCCCCTGGTTGGGCCCCTTTTCTGCTTCTTAATGCAGCCTATTACCAAAAAAATAAAAATAGATCTATACTAATATGATAAGAATTACTGCTGCCCAAGTATATTTGGGGAAGGTGAAATGAAATTCCTGTTAAATGAACTGAACTATTTTAAATTTAACCTAATTAAATTAAATAATATGTTAAATATTTAGGACCGATTCTGTTTCATTAAACAAACAAGCACTTAGAAGGACTGAATTGTACTATTTTATTTATTTATTTTTGTAATTGGAAAGGGGATTTCAACTTAAGAGTACGTTTGATTTGGTTTGGAGAGAGTATTCTTGATAAAATAAAAATAGCTACTCATGAAAATAAAAAATTAAGAAGTGTTATGATAACATTATTTATGGATGCTTATTATCTTTTTAGATAAGATAAATACAGATTGTCGATTATTTTTTATTATTTTAGATATTTATCTATATAATGGATATATTTATCTATGTCATAGAATTGCCTATAAATAGGACCATTTCACCATTGTATAAATACTGAGATATAAGATATTAGTTATTTTATTCATATGTTTATAGTATTAGTTCTTTATTTTATAACACGTTATCAGCACTATGTTTTATTTTTATTTTAGATTTTATTCTTTTTGATTTATTGTAGATTGCATATTAAATTATAACTTTTGAATCTTAGAGTTTCGTTCTACTTGTAGAGTCGTTCTTACTATTCAGAATTTCACAAAAGAAATATTATGTTTGTTGAGGCTTTACAAGGTATGTATTAATGTGCTATTGAATAACATATATCTGAATAAGATAATAATTTATGTATATTATTTTATATTTATTAATTTTTCAACAATAATCTCAGAGTCAGTTTATGATTATTTAAAATGCTAGATCTACGTTTTTGTTGTTATTTCCAAATTCAATTTATATTTTATTTTGATTGAGGTTGAAAGTTGTAAGAATTTGGTTTGAATTTTTTTTAATCGTTTATCACATTTGTTTCATATGTTGAATTAAACATGTTCTAAATTGAATTTAGTGAATGGTTTATACTGTATGATGAATTTTACTTGCCGTTCATAATTATTTTGGTCTATGAATGCTTTGGATTTACTGGTTGTGAAGTTTGAGATCTGACTTAAAATTGATTTTTTTATTGAAATTATGTTTGGGTTTTGATTATATGATTATTTAGAACATTTATGATTCTTTAATTTCGTTCAATTGTTTGAGAACGTTAATGGCCGAATGGGTTTTTCTTTGGGCTTGTGTTTTTTTTTTTTGCTATAATTGGTCTAATTTATATCAGATTATGAATAAAAATTAATGAGGATCAAAACCCTGCAAGCGGTGACGAAAACAGAGGCCGAACGAGTGAAAACCAACTGGGTTTGTGAAGCGGGTCGCGATATCCGCAGGTTTGAAAACCGGTTCAAGTTTGACCCGATTGAAAGAAGAATGTGGATGGCGCCAGCATATGGGTTTACTCGCAGTGTGATTCTAACCTGGTTTATCAAGTGGCAGTGTATCATGCTTACCATCGTTCGATTTTCAATTTCCAATAATATTGGTTATGTTTTCTTTTTATTAACTAATATGATTATTTATTGGTGATTATTTAAAATAATGAGATATGCTATTAAGCTTTTCTTTTGGCATCAATATATGTCATATGTATATTTGTACATGTCATTTTCTTATAACATTGTTTCTATTATTATGTCATTATTAGTATTTATGTATACTATTATTATGTTTGTGTACACCATAATAATTGAATTGTCATACATAATATTGATATACACTCTATTGTACCTATATGTTTAAATATTTATATACGTCATCATATTTCTATATTGACTTATTTGATCTATATTTTATAGAATTACTAAAGATCTTTTGCATCAATGCATTATTATACATATTTTTACTTTTATTTTTTTGACAATAAATGATTATACTATTATTTCTTAACAAGTTTATTATTAAAAATCATGATGTTAATATATGATAATCCATTTATCTATATTATTTCTATCTGATTTTTCAATGGGTGATGAATCGATCTATTTTCATAGTTCTGTTTTGGAGACATGACAATTAGATTGGTTGATATGATTTTCAAATTGGAGCCTTTTGATTTTATATGTTATTAAATATGTGTTTTTATTTTCTATACATGTTATTTAGCAATATGACCAATCGATGAGATATATGCTTGGTTGATAGTGTGACAACACACACTATTCTAAAAGATACGATATATTTTTCCCAACTAAATTTTCTACAAACAAGTGTAAATACTATATTAAATTCTGCAGATCTGATTGAAGGCTCTGAAAAAAAGCAAATATTACTTTGTTTAATGGCACAAAAATTATCATTAGTAATGCCTTATACTTTTCAAAAACGAAAAGAAATCTATTGAGTTTTAAAGATATACTGCCATAATGAATATCATCTTGAAACGATGAATGAGAACAATAATGAGTATTTATGCATTACATCAACAATATCAGGGAAAAAATATATATTAGAGAGATTGCCAACATTCTCTTCGGGTTTATATTGTACATACATCAATGTAATTGAATTACATGGTGTAATGAACCAAAAGTTTATTGATATAAAGACATTCATGATTTGGCATGACTGATTAGGTCATCCAGGATCAACAATGATGCATAGAGTCATAGAAAATTCTTATGGACATTCATTGAGAGACCATAAAATCTTTTAATCAATCGAGTTTTCTTATGCTACTTGTTCTATGGGCAAATTGGTCATTAGAACATCACCAGCCAAAGTTGGATTAGAATCTCCAAATTTTCTTAAAAGAATACAAATAGATATATGTGGTCCCATTCACCCATCGTGTGGACCATTTCGATATTTTATGGATTTTATAGATGCATCTAGCAGATGGTCACACTTGTCCCTTTTGTCATCTCATAACATGACTTTTGCCAGTTTTCTTGCCCAGATAATAAGGTTACGAGCACAATTTCCTGACTACACAATCAAAACAGTGCGTTTTGACAATGCTGGTGAATTCACATCCCAAGCTTTTAATGATTATTGTACATCATCTGGGATTCTAGTTAAACATCATATTGTCCATGTTCACACACAAAATGGTCTAGTTGAATCACTTATCAAACACCTCCAATTAATCGCTAGACCTTTTATTGATGAGAACAAAACTCTTTAATTCTGCATGGGGGCATGCAATTTTTCATGCAGCAACACTAATACGCATCAGACCAACATCTTACCATAAATATTCTCCATTACAATCGGCTTTTGAAAAAGAGTCAAATATTTCCCATGTTCGAACATTTGGTTGCTTAACATATATTCATATTGCTCCACCACAACGCATTAAGATGGGCCTACAAAGATGGAAGATTTTCCCAACATTAAGGGGAGAAAATAAAGAGCTAAAAAATGAAATCATTTGGAATGCATCATATTTATCTTCTGATGATCTTTGTACAAATCAATGTGAACAGGAAATTCAAAAAATTATACATTTACAAAGATTAGCTAATCAATTACTAGATGCATTCACTGATACAAAAAATGTGACTATATCACATATACCAGCTATAAATGCTCATGCAATGATTAATGTTCCTGATGAACAAATCACAAATGAGTCTACGACACGCATGAAGCGGGGTAAACATATTGGTTCCAAAGATAAACCCCCTAGGAAAAGAAATGGAGCTAATACACTTAATAAAATAATAAAGGAGGTTGATGCCCCAAAGAGGCCCAATATATTGTTAATGAAAAATCTGTAGAAAAAGATCATGTACCTGAAAAATATTGAAGAAATTGAGATCTCATTAAATTATATTTCTATTGGAGAATTATGGAACCATAATAATACAATCATCGATGATATATTTTCATATTCTATTGCTCTTGAAATTATGAATGAAAACGAGGATCAAGAATCCAAATCAATTGAGGAGTGTAGATCTAGAACTGATTGGCAAAAATGGAAAGATGCAATTCAAGCATAACTTGATTCGTTTACTAAATGTGAAGTTTTTTGACATGTAGTTCAAACTCTTAAATATGTTAAACATGTAGGGTATAAATGGGTATTTGTGTGTAAGCGAAATGAGAAAAATGAAATTGTCAGATATAAAGCTAGACTTATGGCACAAAGTTTCTCGCAAAGACTTGGTATTGATTATGAGGAGACATATTCTCTCGTGGTGGATTCAATAACATTCAGATATTTGATTAGTTTAGCAACATCTGAAAGGCTGGATATGCATCTCATGGACGTTGTAACTGCATATTTGTATGGATCACTTGATAGTGACATTTTCATGAAAATCCCTGAAGGATTTAAAATGCCATAATCAAAATCTCTTAGAAATACATTCTATCAAGTTACAAAGATCTTTGTATGGTTTGAAACAGTCTTGTATGTGGTATAATTGCCTTAATGAATATCTCTTAAAAGAAAGCTATATAAATGATCTCATTTGTCCATGTGTTTTCATTAAGAAGTTAGAATCTAAATTCGTTATTTGTCCATGATTTAAATATTATTGGAAGTCCTGATGAACTTCTAAAAGCAATGATGTACTTAATGAAAGAATTTGAAATGAAAAATCTTGGTAGCAAAAAATTTTTTCTCGATTTGCAAATCGAGCATTTATCAGAAGATGCAGGATATTTGTCTGATCTACATCAAGGTCGTTCTCAAACTGGATATCTATTTTTATATATTGATACAAAAATCTCATGGTGTTCAACAAAGCAAACATCAATGGCAACTTCTTTAAATCATGCAGAATTCATAGTACTCAATGAAGCAAGCAGAGAATGTGTATGGTTAGAATTTGTAATTCAACATATAAGAGGAACATGTACATTATCCATCGATAAACAACCAACAGTATCATATAAAGATAACAATGCATGCATTACTCATGTCCAAATAGGTTATTTTAAAAGTGACAAAACTAAACATTTTTTCCAGATGCTTTTCTTTCCTTATGAACTTATTATAAGTAAAATAATTGATATTCATCATGTTCGTTCTAATGACAATCCTGCAGATTTATTCACAAAGGCACTTCTGACATTGACATTTAGGAAGTTTGTACATAAAATGGGAATGCGTTAGTTACGAGATTTGACAAAGAGTTACTTTTGTTTTCTTGAGGGGGAGCATATGTGGTTGTACTCTTTTTCCTTTATTATGGTTTTGTCCCACTGGGTTTTCCGGATAAAGTTTTTAATGAGGCAACGATAACACATATGTCTAAGCATCCAAGGGTGAGTGTTATGATATTATCAATATCATGATAATTGATGTATTTATCTATGTTATAGAATGACTTATAAATAGGACATTTCCACCATTGTAGAAGTACTCAGATATAATATATCAGTTCTTTTATTCATATGTTTATAATATTAGTTCTTTGTTATTTCCTTATTTTATAACAAGAAGGATGCATTCAATTTAAAAAGGTGTAGTCAATTTAAAATTGGTTTGGATTTTAAAAGAGTTTAAAAGTTTAGGGGTATTCAATTCAAAATTCAGATAAGTCTATACAAATCAAGAGGTATTCAATAATATTTTAATAGATTTTACAAAAGTCTATTAAAATATAGGTGTATTCAATTATGACTTTGTAGAAATTTTTTAAAATTTAAAGGTATTCAAAAAGTCATTGACTTTAATTTTTTTTTAATGATAGATTTTAATGGATTTCATTGGATTTTAAAATGAATTTTGTGAATGAAAATGTCCAAGTGAAATCCTACCTATTTTCCATGGATTTCATTGGATTCTTATTAATTCTATACAAAATATATGGAATTCCATAACAATCTATGAATTCCTTTAAAATCTATAACTTTATTTAGGATGGTATATTCAATTTAGAATTTGATAAATTTAAATGGAGTTGCAGATTTTAAAAGAATTTACAGATTTTTATAGAATTTCATAGATTCTGTATAAAATTCATAAGAATCCAATTCAATCCATGAAAAATAAGTGGGATTTCACATAGACTTCTTTATTCACAAAATTCCCTTTAAAATCCAATGAAATCCATTAAAATTCATCATTTTTTTAAATTCTTTTAAAGTAAATGACTTTATGAATACCTAAATTTTAATTGAATACACCTAAATTTTAATAGACTTTTATAAAATCTATTAAAATCTAAATTGAATACCTCTTGATTTGTATAAACTTATTTGAACTCTAAATTGAATACCCCTAAACTCTTAAACTCTTTTAAAATCTAACCAATTCTAAATTGAATACACCCCTCTTAGAGTTTAATGGATTTAAATGAAGTTATAGATTTTATAAGAATTCATAGATGGTTATGGAATTCTATGGATTATGTATAGATTTTATAAGAATCAAATAAAATCCATTGAAAATAGGTGGGATATCACTTAAAGTTTTTTATTCACAAAATTCCTTTTCAAATACAATGAAATCCATTAAAATCTATTGTTTCTAAAAAAAAATTAAAGTCCATGACTTTTTGAATATCTTCATATTTTAAAAGACTATTACAAAATCTTAATTAAATACACCTAGATTTTAATAAACTTTTATAAAATCTATTAAAATCTGAATTGAATAAATCTTGATTTGTATAGATTTATCTGAACTCTGAATTGAATACTTCTAAATTTTTAAACTCTTTTAGAATCCAACAAATTCTAAATTGAATACAAAAAAACAAAATAATAATTTTTATTTTTTATGTTTAATAATTATATTGAATAAAAAATAAAATTTAACCTTTATATATATTTTTTTCCAAAAATTTTCAAACGGTAGACAATAATTAAAAGTTAATTTTATATTTAATTATGTAATTTCACTATATGATAATCCATTTTAATGTAAAATTTTCAAAATGTGTAAAATAAAGTATGAAGTTATTCGATATAAAAATATAGGAATAACAATTATAATTTTTTTTTTTAAAGTGTGGTTATTCTTTCAATTAAAAAAAAAAAAAAAACCTATTACTATAAAATAGCTTTCTAAATTCAAAATTTTTGTACTACTAATTCTATAGAATAGTTATTTCATTTTCATGTATGCTAAATAGGGATGTGCAAAAAAATCAACCAATCGATGAAACCAACCGATCTAATCTAATCTAACTTGTTTGGATCAGTTATTTGAGTGTAATTGAATTTGATCGGTTTTGAATCCGATAGTCAGTTCGGTTCAGTTCGATTTTGATGTTAAAAACCGATCCAAACCGAACCAATCCAATATTTTTTATTTTTTTTCAGGTAGCCCAACAGGCAGACTCTGCCAGGTGCTTAGTCCTGTGATTATTTTACAAAGAATATGACAATTAGTTTAATATTACTGGAACGTAGGCTTTGTTGTATTAGCTAAAATCTAAAGTTGGATTACTAGATTATTATATTAGTATAGTAATTTTGTTTTGTTTTAGTTTAATATGTTTACTTGTCTTATTATTATTTTTAATCATTTATGTGTTAGATTTTGAAAAAAAAATGTAATTTTTAAAACAAAGTTTAAGTCCAACAAATTTTTGGCACAAAAAATAGCTCAAATGTTAAATATTCAAAGTAAAAAAGCTCAAAAATTAAATTTTAAAAAGTTTTAAAAAATTAAATAAAAATTAAAGCCAAACCGATTAACCAAACCGATTCAATACAATTACTAATTGGATTGGATTTGATGTATAGGTCGGATGGATTAAAAAAAATAAAACCGATTACTAATTTGATCATATTGATTATTTTCAAAATAAATTGGTTTAAAACCAATGAACACACCTAATGCCAAATTTTTAAATTCAGAATTTTATAATTTTTACCAATGGACATTACCATCTAAGCTGTCATACTTATAATTTGGTGTTTAGTATTGTATATTCCATCAGACTATTTTATCCTCATCATTTTTAATCCTCTTCTAATTTTTTTGGTTAAGTTTAATCCTCTGGGATTAAGTTAAACCCCATCTCTTTGACGATTTAAGAAACACGCATCTGCTTCATACAAAAAAAGGCAATCGTCTTCAACACCCTTCTTCGGCAATCATCTTCAACCCCAAATCGACAAGTAATGTTTATCTAATTTTCCTCCTTGTAGGATTATAGCTTTTTTGTTTCCTTTAATTTTTTCTCTTGAGCACTACCGAACCACAACGACCAACGACGAGGGTCACATGGCCGGTCTCCATTTTGGTACTCTTTTTACACAAGTCTCCAATCTTTTTGTTGTTTTTTTTAATTAATTAATTTTTTTTCTCTCTATGTGTTTTGTTAGTGAATTTGGATCTCACTCTCTCTCAATTTTGTGTAGTTCTGATGGAAGTAGGCTGTATTAATCCACTCAAGGTTTTTCTTTGATTACCATTTCTTTTTTGAGTAAATGACACCTCAGGTACCTAAACTTTGCTTTGAGTTACAAATAGGTACCTTTTTTTTTTGGCAATTTCATAACTGAACTTGAATTTTGCTACAGCGTTAATACCTGAAGCCAATTCTGTTAAATTTATCCATCAATCCACACGTGATGAATAGAAAAGGGTAAATGTAGTCTTTTCAACCCACTCTTCGCTGAAGAGATCGCTGTCGTTTCACCTGGGCAACAAGCTCTGCTCCTCCACGCTCCTCTCCACCCTCATCTACTACCTCTTCCTTAACGCCTTCTTTGATGTTGCCCTCTGTTCCACTGCCGTTGCCGACCTCCACACCGCTCGCGAAGGCGACCTTGCATGTGTCTCTTTCTCCCACTGCCTCCTCAACTACAAGGGTTTCTTGGCTTGCCAGGTCTTCAGTCTTCAATTTTTTTAAAAAAAATAATAATAAAAAAGTGGTATTTTGTTATTGATGGTTTTTTTGGCTCATCGAGTTGCACATAAGCTGTGGACGCAGTCTTGGAGACCGCTGGCTCTGGCGCTTCACTCCTGAATAGCAAGCGTGTTCGCGGTGGATATACACCCATCGACAAATATCAAAAAATGGATTTTGTTCGACCACGCAACGAGAGTGGTGGTAGGGGAGACGACGGTGATCGAAAACAACGTGTCCATATTGCACCATGTGACACTGGATGGAAAGGGGAAGGTGGGCGGAGACAGGCACCCGAAGATTGGGGATGGGGTTCTGATCGACGCCAGGGCCACCATATTGGCAAACGTGAAGATTGGGGAGGGAGCGAAGATCGGGGAGGGGTCAGTGGTGCTTATAGAGGTTCCGCCGAGGACGACGACGACTGTCGAGAACCCAACGAGGCTTGTGGGAGGGAAAGAGCAGCCTTCTAAACATGAGGATATGCCTGGGGAGTCCAAGGACCACACTTCCTTTATCTCCGAGTGGTCTGATTATATTATCTGAATTTTTGTTTTAATTAAAACAAATATTAATATGATTGTACTAGAATTCAAATGCAATTCCAATCCCAGTTTAATCTTTTTGTATTACCACCTCCAATATAAATAAATAAATAAATAAAAACCCTACAGCAACAACAAGCATTTTGGTGTTTATGGAGGAAGAAGACAGGAATGAAAAAACCATATTTACCCTTTTTCTATTCATCACGTGACACATCACATGCGAATTGATAGAGAAATTTAACAGAATTGGCTTTCAGGTATTAACGCTGCAGAAAAATTCAAGTTCAGATACGAAATTGCCAAAAAAAAAAAAAGGTACCTATTTGTAAATCACAACAAAGTTCAGGTATCTGGGGTGTCATTTACTCTTATTTTTTTTATTGTAAACAATATAGTTTGTTGTTTCGTGTGTAATTAAATTTTGGATTAAGGGCTTTTTAACTAAATGTATGTTTGTATTTTTTGTTTTTGGGTATTTCGCAGGATAAGAAAGTCAGTAAGCCGTTCAAAGTTCTCAGAGAGATACATGCATGACCTTTCTCGCATAGCTGTTTGATGCGGAACCCCAAGCTTAAAAAAATTGTAATCCCAACACACAAGATGATATGGAATAAACCCTGAGTAAAAACCCGCCATGTAGCACCTCTAGATATCAAGTGTATCTAGCAACACTAATTAGCAGACAAAGAATGAAATTGAAATTCGCCACAAATTAAATACCTTTTATAAGAAGATCAATTCCCAATGCAACAAGTAGAAGAAGAACTATCCTCACTTGGAACACACAAGTCTTGTTGAAAACAAGAGTATATTCTAAATAATCAATAATCAAAGTTGTCTTCCTTACAAGCTAGTGACCCCCTTTATATAGAGATTAGAGTTAGGTTAAAAATCAATCTAGACCATAAAATAATTAGGAAAGTAATCCTAAGGCTGAAAACTAACTCTAAATAAATAAAATACGAAAATAGCAAATATTACAAAACTGTCATTATAATCCGAAAATAGCTTAAATTACAAAACTGTCATTATAATCTGAAAATAGCTTAAATTACAAAACTGTCATTATAAGATGTTTATTTTTAAAATAACATTGTTTCATCTCCGCAACTCCCGAGCATCATTACCACCTTCATCCTTTGCTTGGGCATCATGCTTAAATCATCATTAGGCCTCGGAAAAGTGTTCAAATAATTTGGAAACTTGAATAGATTTTCATCCATAATTCTTTTCACAAGTCCAAGCATTCCCTTTTTGATATTTTTAGCTCAAGAATGCGTCACTGGTCCACTTGGCAACATAATGTCGTTATCACAAACATCCATGCTAGAAAAGCGATCGATGCCCACATCATTCATTCCCTCCTCAAAAAGATTCGTCCTCGAATCTGCATCCATGTCAAAAGGAGAAAGATCAGCAACATTAAATGACGCGGACACATTATACTCACCTGGAAGATCAATCTTGTATTCATTGTCATTGATCATCTCGAGCACTTGAAAAGGCCCATCGCCTCTAGCATCCAACTTAAACTTCCTTTTGTTATGAAACATTTTCTTCCTTAAATGTACCCAAACTCAATCACCTTATTCGAATATCACTTGTTTGCGCCCTTTATTAGCCTCTTGCGCAGTTAACTTATTCCTCTTCTCAATCTGTAGTCGGGCTTTCTTGTGTATAGCTTTAACTAAGTCCGCCTTCTTTTGTCCATCTAAGTTAGCAAGTTCACACAAAGTTAAAGGCATCAAATACAATACAATTAAAGGATTAAAGCCATATACAATTTCAAAGGGTGAAAAACCTGTAGAAGAATGAATAGTTCTAATATATGAAAATTCAACAAAAGGTAAACAATCTTCCCAAGTTTTCAAATTTTTACCAACAATAGCACGAAGAAAAGTACCTAGAGTCCTATTAACCACATCTGTTTGACCATCAGTTTGTGAATGGAAAGTAGTAGAATACAATAATTTGGTATCTAACTTACCCCACAAAACTCTCCAAAAGTGACTCAAAAATTTTACATCCCTATCAGACACAATAGTTCTAGGCATTCCATGCAATCTTACAACCTCCCTAAAGAACAAGTCATCAATATTTGTAGCATCATCAGTCTTATGACATGTAATAAAGTGTGACATCTTAGAAAATCTATCAACAACCACAAATATACTACCCTTACCCTTCCTAGTTCTAGGTAATCCAATGACAAAATCCATGGATATATCAACCCAAGGCTCATTAGGAATAGGCAAAGGTGTATATAACCCATGTGACATAGACTTAGACTTGGCCTGTCTACATGCAATACATTGAGAACAAATTCTTTGAACATCATTTTTCATATGTGACCAATAAAAGTGTTCAACTAAAACATCTAAAGTCTTATGCACACCAAAATGACCCATTAAACCACCACTATGTGATTCTCTAACAAGTAATTCTCTAACAGAGCAATTAGGCACACAAATTCTTGAACCACGAAACAAAAAACCATCATGTCTATAGAACTTATTAAATGCACCTTGTTCACATGCAATATAAATATCATTAAAATCAAAATTACTTGCGTACATGTCTTTCAATTGTTCAAAACCTAACAACTTAGAAGTTAATGTAGTTATGATAACATACCTTCAAGATAATGCATAAGCTATTATATTATCCTTACCTTACTTGTAGCATATCACATATGGAAAAGTCTCTATGAACTCAACCCACTTTGCATGCCTCTTGTTGAGCTTTCCTTGTCCTTTGATGTGTTTGAGAGACTCATGATCGGTATGAATCACAAACTCTTTTGGAAGCAAGTAATGTTGCCACACCTCCAAAGCACGAAACAACGCATACAACTCCTTTGTCATACGTTGAGTACTTAAGTTGAGCTTCATTTAGCTTCTCACTAAAGTTTGCAATTGGACGCTTTTCCTGCATCAAAACAGCACCTATACCGATCCCAGAAGCATCGCATTCAACCTCAAACATCTTATCAAAATTAGGTAGAACAAGAATATGAACAAAACATAAATTATCTTTTAAAGTTTGAAACGCATGTTCTTGTTGGACCCCATTTAAAACATACCTTCTTTTTGACAATCTCATTCAAAGGAGCAGCTATGGTAGAGAAGTCCTTCACAAACCTTCTATAAAAGCCAGCTAAATCATGAAAACTTCTTACCTTAAACACGTTCTTAGGTGTAGGCCATTCCTTGATAGCCTTGATCTTCTCTTCATCAACTTCAACACCCTGTGCACTCACAACAAAACCAAGAAAAACAAGCCTATCGTTACAAAATGTGCACTTTTTAATATTAGCATATAATTTCTCTTTTCTAAGCACATCTAGCACTTGTCTAGCATGCATCACATGGTCATCTAAACTTTTGCTATATATTAAAATATCATCAAAATAGACAACCAAAAACTTCCCTTAAAACATGGTTCATTAATTGCATAAATGTACTAGGAGCATTAGTTAATCCAAAAGGCATAACCATCCATTCATATAAACCATATTTTGTTTTAAAAGCAGTTTTCCACTCATCCCCTAGCTTCATCCTAATTTGATGGTATCCACTTTTTAAATCTATCTTAGTAAATAAGCAAGCACCATGCAATTCATCAAGCATATCATCTAACCTAGGAATGGGATAACGATACTTTATCGTTATTTTATTCACTGCTCGGCAATCAACACACATCCTCCATGTGTCATCCTTCTTGGGTACCAAAAAGACCGGTACAGCACAAAGACTCATGCTCTCCCTAACATGACCCTTTGTTAGCAACTCCTCAACTTGCCTTTGTAACTCTTTTGTTTCCTCAGGATTGCTACGATAGGCTGGTCGATTTGGAATTATTGCTCCATGCACAAAATCTATTTGATGTTCAATACCTCTTAATGGCGGCAATCCAGTCGGCATCTCTTCCGGAAAAACATCATCAAAATCCTGCCATAAAAAGACAAAAACACTAAGCAAATCATGGTTAAGGTTAGTTTCACAAATAAAAACCTCTCAAAATCTCACCAACAATATTGCTATGTTGCCTAATAATGCACTTTTAATTTTTCTCTCTTTTGCATAAAAACTCTTTTTCTTTTCACTCTTCTCACTTTTCTCTTTTGCACTTTCCTCTTTATTACTAGTGCAATCACTCACCATTGGGCCTTTATTTTTATTCTTTCACTCTTGGCCTCTTTACACTCAATTCTTTTACTTGCCTCACTTCCCAAATCTCCATGTGAAACTTTGGATAATTTCAATTATTCAAGATACACCTCCTTTGGAGATAAGGGTGCAAGTGTGACTTTCTTTCCATCGTGCTCAAAATAATACATATTCTTAAAACCTTCATGGATAGTCCTCGTATCGGATTGCCATGGTCTACCCAACAAAATATGCCCCGCTTGCATAGGTACTACATCACACAAAACATTATCACTATACTTTCCAATAGAAAATGCAACTCTCACTCTCTTATTTACCTTAATATCCCCACTATCATTCAACCATTGTAACCTATAAGGGTTAAGGTGTTTTTCACATACTAGTCCCAACTTTTCAACCAAAGTAGCAATAGAAACATTAGCATAACTACCATTATCAATGATTAAACTACATGTTTTACCACCCACAAAACATCTAGTGTGAAAAATATTCTCCTTTTGTTCTAGTCCCTATTCCTTCACCTTCAAATTTAAAACCCTCTTAATTACTAGGGATTCTCCTACCCTACCACTGGATACTCTACATCCTCATCCTCACTAAAATCATACTATAATGGTGGCCTTTCCTCATCTGACTCAAACTCTGACATTACTTCATTACCCCTCGTCAACATAGTTTTTCTATTTAGACATTCGGAAGCAATATGCCCAAACCCTTGACATTTAAAACATTTTATTTCCCTATGTCTAGAAGTGTTAGGATTAGAAGTATCTCTTGTTGAGTTGGCACTCTTATCCTTGAACTTGAATGCATCTCCAATTTTTCTTTGGTCTTCAAGTTATTCTCTCTTTTTCTTGTCATACTTGTTCCACTTCCAGTTGGAACCCCACTTTTATTAGAGCTTGAAAACCCTTTTGATGACCTTTCACTTCTCAATTGCTTTTCCACTTTAATAGCCATGTTAACCATTTCTTCCATCTCTACATATGGATGTAGATCCACCACCTTGGAAATATCTTTGTTCATCCCACTTAGAAATCTAGCCATTGTAGCTTCTCTATCCTTTTCAATGTTGGCCCTTATCATAATCATCTCCATCTCTTTGTAATACTCATCTACAGACCTAGACCCTTATGTGAGTCTCTGCAACTTTTGATGAAGCTCTCTATAAAAATAAGATGGTACAAACATCTTCCTCATAATTCTCTTCATCTCATCCCAAGTTGAAACCGGATATTCTCTATACCTCTTCCTTAATTGTATAAGTTGCTCCCACCAAACTAGAGCATAGTTAGTGAACTCCACTGCTGCTAGTTTAACCTTCTTCTCCTCAAAGTAATTGTGACAATCAAATATTAACTCTACCTTATTTTCCTATTCCAAGTATGCCTCGGCATCACTTCTTCCCTTGAATGGAGGAATGTGCATCTTAATGGAATTTAGGTTGTCATCCCTTCCTCCTTTTGGCTCCTCTCTCCTAGGTTTTCTCTTTACGGTTTGGACTTCATACTCTTCTTCAATGGAAACATTTACTTCTTGTCTCCTAGGTCGTGTTTCTTCCTTTCTAGTATTATTGGACATGGCCATGGTCATCTCCCTCATTTGCTCCATCATCTCATCCATCCTAGAAGTCAATCTCTCTTCCATCCTTTTATACTCACCCTCCAAAGATTGTCGTAAGAGCTTTGGATCCGGTGTTGCCACTTGCTCTTCTTCCGAAGTAAAAACTCATTTTCCGTCTTTTTTAGACATTTTTACACACTCCCTTACGTGTTTCACTCAACAATCGTAAACCCTCGTGTTTCACACAAATTTGGCTTTTACCCTCTTTTGTGCTCACCACTCAAGTCTTTTACCTCTCAAGCCTTGTTCACCAAGTTGCACTTTAGAAACAAATTATCTTTAAACAAAAATATAAAACTAAAATAGCAAATTTCAAAATTTAAACCTAATAATAAAAAGTAAGTTCAATTCTAGAGAAAAATTGGCACAAAAGAAAAGGACAAAAGAGTAATGAAACAAATAATAATTACTCTATAAAATCAACACAATGAGAATAGGAAACTAAACAAATTTAGAATAGGAAAGTATGAAAGTAAGAAACTATGAGAATAGGAAACAAAATAAATTTAGAATAGGAAAGTAAGAAAATAAGAAACTATGACAATAGGAAACAAATAAATTAGGAAAGTAAGAAATATGGAATAATAAAAAATCAGAAATCAATTAGGAATAAGTAACTTTTCTAATATTCAAGCAACCAATCTCAATATTCCAACTATTAATATTATTTTTTTTGTACGATTTTTTTTGTACTAAAACACCAAGAACAATGAAAAACACGAAGAACTCAATAACAAAAGAAAAAAAATGCAGAAAACAACAAGCTAATCAAAGACTCTAAAAAGAAAAAAACAAAGAACAAGATAAATAAGAATTTATCTTGGATGTGGGCATCGATCGCTTTTCTAGCATGGATGTTAGTGATAACGACATTATGTTGCCAAGTGGACCAGTGACGCATTCTCGAGCTAAGAAGATCAAAGAGGGAATGCTTGGACTTGTGAAAAGAATTATGGATGAAGATCTATTCAAGTTTCTAAATTATTTGAACACTTTTACGAGGCCTAATGATGATTTAATCATGATGCCCAAGCAAGGGATGAAGGTGGTAATGATGCTCGGGAGTTGCGGAGACGAAACATCGTTATTTTAAAAATAAGCATCTTATAATGGCAGTTTCATAATTTTAGCTATTTTTGGATTATAATGGCAGCTTCGTAATTTAGCTATTTTCGGATTATAAATGCAGTTTTGTAATATTTGTTATTTTTGTATTTTATTTATTTAGGGTTAGTTTTCAGCCTTAGATTTACTTTCCTAATTATTTTATGGTCTAGATTGATTTTTAACCTAACAATAATCTCTATATAAAGGGGGTTACTAGCTTGTAAGGAATACAACTTTAATTATTGATTATTTAGAATTTACTCTTGTTTTCAACAAGACTTATGTGTTCCAAGTGAGGATAGTTCTTCTTCTACTTGTTGCATTATGAATTAATCTTCTTATCAAATGTATTTACTTTGTAGCAAATTTCAATTTCAGTATTTGCCTTCTAATTAGTGTTGCTAGATACACTTGATATCTAGAGGTGCTATAGGACGAATTTTCACCTAAGGTTTGTTACATATCATCTTGTGTGTTGGGATTACAGTTTCTTTAAACTTAGGGTTCTGCATCAATGTTCTATATTTTCTCAAATAGTTTTTTCTTTTTCTTTTTCTTGTCTCAGGCTCTCTTTGTTTATTAAAGACTACTGCTACATATATATTGCTTCCTAGTGACTGGGATTTGGGTTGTTTTCCTCTCATTCAATGTGAATTAGATAAGTATAAACATTGTATGTTTGAAAATCCACCACATTGAACCTCTATTTTTATTTCAGGCTTATTGATTCCAATTTAATTTAATCCTAACTCATTGCTTTAGTTATTATCTTCATTACTTTCATATTAATAACAAACATAATTTGTAGATTCTAAAATACATAATTTTATAAACATAATGTATATCTCATTTTAAACCATTAATATAATGCCAATGTCATATTTGGAATGATGCAATTTTGATTAATGCGCATATTATTGCATAAATGGTTGATGAGGATATGTTGCATAAATGGTCAAAATTGTTGAATGTCTAAAGTCTGTCTCCACTTGCAGAGCCAACTTGATGAATTGGAGGCAAATTTTTATCAAGGAGAGAGCAGCCCTTGAATCCAAATATCTATGTGTCAACCTCTGTATACCAAGGTATCATACTTTTCCTATATTGGAGTTGGTGAGTATGTTCTTCTTGATTTAAATAATAAATGGCGGCGATAATTTACAGTGGTATGATATTCTAAATGGTGTTTTTGAAATCGAAGGAGTTACTAATGAGGCAGCAACAGAGCAAGAAGAAGATGAAGCTGCTGAAGGTATGTTCTTGATAAGGACACTAATGCCCTTGTCTATTTGTTTTCTTATCTCAAATTTGTTACATTGAATCGCAGAGAAAGGAGTGCCCGAATCCTTGCCCAATGCAATGAAAAATAACAAAGAGGTAGTTGCTTGTTCATGATACTTCTTTATGCATTTAACTGTCCTAGTATTTTCTTTATATATTCTCTTAATTCTGTGTACGCTGAGGAACTTCAGAACCAGAAGGATGATGACGACTTTGAGGAAGTGAATCTCAACTGCAGTGACATTGGAGATTCTTTTCCAAAAGCTCCAAGAAAGGCTTCAACTAGTTTGGATGTCTCAAGGAAAATACAAAAAGATACAACGTTTGTGGAACTTGGAGAGGCAATTAAATCGGCTGCGGTTGGTATTGCTGATGAGATACGAGATTTGACTGCGTGTTTGAGTTGTGGAGTTGAAATTATTGAAAAGCAAATGAAATGTATGCAGAAATTAGTGAGAAACAATTGAGATCTACTGAAGAAATTGGCGAGAAACGAAGGAGACTTGGGGAAGTGATAAATAAGTGCCCCTTCCGTAGGAATAATGAAATAAGTAGAGCCGCTTTTCTCATTGGTAAATCTGATAACTTAGTTGACCTATTTTACAGTATTCCTGCTGATGAAAAAACTTATTGAATCCTTACTCTACTATGCAAGGAGAAGTAGAAGAGAAGTCCTGTGTCTGAACCCTTCTAAATAGTAACACAGAGAGGTGAAGTTGTGGAGTTATAGATAGCTGTTCTAACTATTTTAACTACATTTTTGGTTTTTTGGTTCTTTTGGTTTTGGACATCCAGTGAGCTTCTTTGACTTTAGCATGTTTGTTAATTGGCTTTACATAGGTTTGCTTATCTCAACTGTGGATTATAGAATATGTTAATAGCTTAGTTTTTTTTTTTTTTAAATATTAAAAAGAAAACATTCAAAACAATTAGTAAAATGTACTGCAATTTTTATGTTTAATATATATATATATACACAGTTTTTCTACAGTAAGACATTGCTAATGACCAAGGAAGAAAGTTTGATGACAAAGAGGTCCGAAAGGCATGAAGCATCTTCCTTAAAAGATTGTGAATAAGGATCACAAATAGGTAGAATTAAAATTTTCTACAAATATGTGGGATTAAAATTTTCTTTTATACTTTTAAAAACGCTCATGCATTACTTACTATCTTCTTCTCTTTTCCTATCTCGCTCGCTCTCCCTTTTCCTCTCATCCACACTACGTCCTGGGCAATTGCAAATTAAAGAATGTATGCTTCCATGGCATTTGATTCCTCCATTCTTTTTTTCTTTTTTCTTTTCTTTTGGTGTGTTAAGATAGTTGTAAGAGGTTAAGAATTGGTAATGAGCTGCCATTCTTACTGCCCAATCATGTGTACTGAATGACAGAGATACAATTATTTTATTCGCAGGAGACACCGAATCTTGGTGATGATGATAATCTTACGGTCACCATGCACTTGGGGTTGAAAAACCATCACTATCAATGCTTCCTCACTGTAATCTCTAGATTAGTTAGGAAGAATCACATATAAAGAATGAGGGATGTGAGCCTTACACCAACTTGGTCTCTGCAGCTGGTCCACCAGAAATGGACATATCACTCCTATTGGGTCCCACTCTTTGTTACATTTTTTATGCTTACCTTTGGGTCCCATTTTCAATCAATTTTTTCCTTTTCTTTTATGCTGGAGTTGAAAATCTCAATTCTTTTTTTCTAAATTAGAATTCTTTATAACATTTTATGTATCACAATAGTAGTTCAAACTTGGTATGCCTTAAAAAGATGAGATTTTTATGTCTGTTGAAATGAGGTCATAAACCAACCAAAGGAGAGCTGCAAAGATTTTCGCTCTGTTCCTTCATTTTCTTTTTTTGGTTTTCAATATTATCCTTTTCATTGTCTTCTAGATACACACATTCTACACCATAATAAAGTAGTAGATTGAAGGCCCACCTACTAAACAAACACAGCCAAACCTAATCCTTTAATTTTACAATATAATTTCAATTTCATTTTTGTGCAAATAGTTTGATTTTTGAAAGTTTCCCACTTTCTATAATTCACTTCTTCTTCTTCTTTCTTTTTTCTAAACAATGTTTTCCTGGTCATGATGTAAAAGTTTAGCTTTTATCCTCCCTCTTTTTCTTAACCTTTTGCAAGAAAAAGTTAGAAAAAGGATAACACCAAATCATGGTAAGGTACCTTCATGCTCCAATTGCCGTTATACACATCACAGCATAGAATAGTAAATTACATATATAATATAAATAAAATAAATATATTATTTATATGAACGTCAATCAGCTTTATTCACATTGGGTTTGGTGTGGGTTGGACCTACTGGGTTTTTGCTTTTACACACGTCAAAGATTCTGTTCTACTACTCTCTTGGACAACACTGTTATTGGCTTATTGCTATTGGGGCCAGAAATAGGGCATTTTGCCTCTCTTTTTCTTTATTTTTTTTCCCCTTCTTTTCCGACTTTGAACAAGGAATGAAAGAGGGACAGGTAGTCTAAACCCAGGTAGGTAAATTGAGGGAATCATGAGGAAAATACACTGTTTTTGTATAACTGAACTTTGAATTCTTCCATATTTTTAATACATTAAAAAGTGAGTGGAATTTGTTAGTGTTGGTTTGGTGGGAGTTCAACGTCAGTACCCAAAAACATGCTGAAAAAGAAATCCATCGAAAGTGAGATCAAGTATTGGGTTCATTTTTCCCAATTTGATAGTTTAGACTTTAGAGAATCAATAGGATGAGATCGTGAGAGACTTTAACATGGTTTTTAACGAATAAGTAACAACATATTTTAAAAAAATATTGTACATTAATTTTTACACATATTTGAATAAAATAACAATTGTCCATAAATTATATTATTAAAAAATCTTTAAATTCTAATAACTACCAAACTACTACATTGTCTATTTGTTATATTATATTAAATTAGATTACTCCAATCAGATTTAAATGTACCTAAAATAATTCAGTTCAATCAATTATAGTGGCTCAACGTACGACTCTCTATAGTTTGATAATATATAATTGTTTATTTCTTTCCATTTTTTTGGGTCATCTTGGTTTTAGTTTCTTGCATATGCCATTAATTTTCCTTTTTGGTTATTGGTAACAATCAAGCATAAGGCTCGGCATAGTGATAAAACCCAGTACTTTCTCTATCAAAGCTTGAGAGTTTGAGTCCCCAACTTTCAATATTAGAAAAAAAAATGATATAATGCAATCTGTGAAAATAATTAATTAAAATAGAAAGGTAGAATTACATACGGTGTGTTTTAGAAAAAAAAAATTAATTTATAATTAAAACTATTTTTTCAAAACTAAAAGTTTGAGTTCCATTAAATTGTTTTTTTTTTTTTAAACCAAATAGAAAAATCATGGTATAGCAAAATAGGCATATATAGGCATAATATGAGCAAGAGGGCTTTGAGTATTTCAAAGGTAACAAAAATACCCTTTGGAAAATTTCGAAGTCTCGAGCAGGGTTATTGAAATTCTTTACCCCAATTTGAAAGTGTTAGTAAAACCTGTGGGCATCATGATCCATGAAAGAGCATAATTATAAATATATTAGAGAATATTCAGTTTTCCCAATGCGACAAAAATGCTCTTGGTTTTGGAGTTCTAGATTAGACCACGTCAAGGTACTATCTACAATATTTTATATTTTTGGTTTTGTAATCAATTTGTTTTTCCATTTGTGCCCTTTGTCTCCTAAAATATTTACTCCATTTTGCATTTATTTTATTTTATTTTTTGAAAAATTTGAATCCCAAATTCCATTTAAAAGAAATATACATTATGATTACAGCCGTTAAAGTTTAAAAATATTTTAAAA
>QANX01007692.1:0-107975 GCA_003254975.1 Ochetophila trinervis
AAGATTTCGTTTATATTTAAAGATTCTTACCAAAATGCAAGTTTTTAAAATGTAAAAAGATATCAAATAATAATAATAATAATAATTGCGGAGATACCAAAATGAATTTTGTAAATGCATTTAACTCTTAATTTTATTATCAATTTTATTAATTTAGCTCATATAACTATATAATGGTTAGGTTCTTTTCACATATGTGAATACATGAGTTCACATTTAGAGTTAAAATTTTAGTTTTGTTAATTCCGTTTGGACTCAAATGCTATTATCTGCTACTATCGTATTAGAAAAAATAAAATTTTAGCGACATGAGCTTCTATTGCGAATTCTTATCAAGTTAAAAAAATATATGAATCAATATCTTCACTAATATTTTCTGAATCTATAATCCGGTTATTTCATTCTCATTCAACCAAAAAAAAACTATATAATGGTTACTATCGTATGTCCTTGCCTCACAGTGCTGACTCAACCAAATTTAATTATAAAAAAAAAAAATTCAATCAAATTTGTGACTTGAGATATTGACTTAACATCAGATACTTTATTTACCAAAAAAAATTAAATAAATAACATCAGATACTTTTATAAGGTGATATTAATTTAATAATATTATAGACATATTTTAGATTTTTTTTTCTCCGTTTTGTTAAAGTTAATTAGGGTGTAAAGCTTCTATTAGCTGGAAGAAGATGGATCGAATGCAGATAATTAAAACAACAATGATTTGATAGGTATGTCATTCATTAATTGGATGCTTTTTCCCAGCTTGGAAGAAAATTATTGACACGGAAAGAAAAAAGTGTAATCATGTCAAGTAACACATGGGAATATATTTTTATTTTTATTTTCTATTTGGAGAGAAATATTTTTTAAAAAGTTATTTTTTTTTTTTATACCATTCGAAAAGAAATCAAAAGTTTGAACTCTAAAACGTATTTTGGTCATGGTTGAAAAAATTAAAAAAATCTGTGAAAATTTGATATTATTTTATGACATATAGAAAAGATATTTGGATTAAATTTTTTTTTATAATTTTTGATGAAATTTTTAGAATTTTTACAATCAAAATTTCTATATGAATTGTTTTATAATTTAGTCAAAAAATTTATGGAAATTTCTAAAATATCTATAGATATTTTTATAAAAAAATTAAAATATCTATTCATTTTTTTATAAATATTATGAATTTTTATAAAATATTATAATATTTTTTTAAAAATAATTATAATTATTTATTTATGATATATTTTCACCAATATTATATTATTAAGCTAATTAAATTTTAAAAGTAATGATAAAATAATTGAAAATATAAAAGAAAATTAAAATAATTTAAAACATTGATTATAGTTTTTTGAAGGTAAAAGATCAATAATAATAATTTTCAAAAAATTATCCTTTACCTTTTTGGTACATGCAATTAGCAGGCTAAAAAAATTACTTGATTATTACTCACTTCATTTTTCTAATGAATTTTTTAAAAAAATTCAATAGCTTGATAATATAACTTATTATCTAAGAAACTCATATCATAAAATTTCAACATCTTGATCGTGATTCACATGTAATATTAGATCTATATGGTTTATATATTAACAATTACATTCAAAATTATCAAAGATATATTTTTTTATCAATATTATTCTCAATAAGCTGCTAGAAATGAGAATGAGAAAGAAAGCGAAAACTTTCAATCACTAAGGAATCCTATGTGGTATTGAGTTGTATTTAAAAAAATTATGTAATTGTATTATTATTATTCTAATTAATAAATTAATTATCTCTTAGTAATAATATTTTTGTTACTATCAATGAGTGTTAAATGTCTATTTATTATGAAAAATATGATTTTCACTAAATTCTTTTTAAATTATTATAGTTAAATTGATAAAGTATATAATAAATAAATATATCATGAAGACTTATTGAAAAAAAAATTATATTTTTTTCAAATTTTCATTATTTTTTAAATTTTTATCGATATCGATATTCAATATTTCCTTCGATATTTTTATATTTTTAACATTAGACATTTCAATCGGTACTCGTATTTTATAATTTTGACATTGGTTTTATCATGGCTAAGTTTACCAACATAAAAAAGTTAAAGTTTTTATTATTATTATTATGTAAACTTTTCAATTAATTTTAACCTAATTAATATTTTCTTTATTTGACTGAATTTTGTATTTTCAATAATAATAATTTATCTATACGGTTTAGATCTTCTTTCTATATCTCTATAATAGGTGGTTCGATTTCATAATTGTTTTTAATAATACACAAGGTGATTTTTTATTCGAACATTACAAAAAAATTTCATTTTGCTTAGTAAAGAAGATTTAAAGTTTTAAGATATATTGTTGATAGATCACAATTTTTATATGTATTTTATTTACCTTAATATTTGAATTAAGTATATTTTATTCATTTAAAATAAATTAATATGTGTTTTTCTATATTTTAGGTGATTTTGACTTTAAAAAAAAGAATTTGAAAAAAAAGAGTAAAAGAATAATTAAAAGCAACAAGGCAGAATTATCCAGGCTCTAAACCAGCATCTGCCTAGTGATTTCTAGCACTTTCAAGGCAGCAAGACAGTGCAGCCCAAGCGCCATTCTAGGCATGGTGACAAACGTTTGGGCTGGCTCAAATCTTGTGCATTCAGACGCATTTTTGTGTCAATTTTTAGTCATAAATTTTAGTTTAAATAGTTTTTAGCTATTTTGTAACTTGGTAGCTATTTTTGGGAGAAAGATAACAAAAGAATTGAGATTTTCTAACAAGAGTATGAGTAGCTAATTTTTTATCTTGGGTATTAGTATTATTCATTACTGAATTATAATGTGTGAGACTTGGTTTACAAGTTTCAATTCAAGTTTAATTATTCAATTTATGTTCTTCCATTTATTTGTTTATTATTCAATTTTCTTTTGATTATAATTTGGATCTGTTATAATTATTTATGAATTAGATATTTACTAATTAGAGTTCAATTGTATTAAATGTTTTATGATTAGTAGTAATTTGATTTTGACAATTGCAAGCTAATTTTTCGTTAATTTTTTAAGAGAACGCAGAGTATATTAAAGTTTTGCAACGTTTATAGGACTTGTTTATTACTATTGTTCTTAATGCTTTTCTAAATTGATTTAAATCACATTGATTTTAAGTATTTCAGAATTATGATTAGTTTATAATTATATCTGAATTAATTAATTGTGTGAGATTTATAATAAAATTAGTTATGCTATTTTATTTAATTGAACATTGAATGATTATTTTTAGATATATTTGTGTCTATAATCACATGTTATTTAGTAATTGAAAATACTCTTATCCAATGTTCTCTTTAATTATTATTTATTTTATTTTTAAATCGTTTGATTTAATTGTTGAATTTGCCAATATAAAACTTAATGTTTGTCTTGTTAATTTTCTTTTAATTGAAATAAAAAAAAAATCTGATTATCAATTTCTGTAAAATTGACCTGAATTTGCCTGTTTAAGTATTACAATGTTCCTCTATTTTAACAAATAAATATTAAGATTAACTTTATTTTATATTCATAGATTTGTCTTTTAACCTCGAAAGTATTAAGTATTAATTTGCAAAATAAATAAATAAGTACGATTTGGAGTTTTCTGCTGGTATCCGTAGGACGGACCGTAACCGCACTGTTTGAGGGTACTCTGTCGTGTTTTATTTCTCTCTTTTCTTTATTTTATTTTGATTTTGATTTTGCACGAGGTCGAATAAGAGTCGAAGGCAGCTTAAAGCGGTGACTGTTTCTCTGGTGCGTGAATTTTCATCTCCCTTTTATTATAACTTTCTACTTTTCTTGTTATTTTCTTTCGTTTTATTCAGTTTGATTACCTTTTTGCTTGCTTTTCTCTACACCTACATTTATGCCATGAATGCCACATGTTTGATTTATATTTCTTTTAAATCTTCCTAATCAACAACCATTCCAGTCAAGGGGGGTTGCTTTGAATCGAATATATTTTGGGGCCTTTTGTATATGATATGCCAAAAATTACTCACAAAATTTAATGCCTATTTTCTAATTTCAATTCGTGGGGTTGCTGATTTAGACTGCCTTTTTCTTGACAATCTTGTTGAATACTGTAGGAATTATAATCGCTTCAATTTTCCAGAATTCAAAGGTCCTTCATTTAACAGTGAGGAATAATAATTGTGTATTTTGGCAAAAATCCAGTGGTATGGAAGGCACATTTTTTTGTTTGATAATCCCTTGCAGGTTACTCAGAAGAGTCCAAGTGCAAAATTCACTGATTTTCAATATGTTGTAATCATGCTGAAGATGAATCTTTTGGTAAAACCCCGTATTTTATTTTGTTAAGGAAGTCTCTCTTTGTGCACAAACTGGGATTTTCTTGCGAGTCTAGATTGCTGCTCTTCAGTAAGACCTATGTTTTTTCTTTAGAATCAAAAAGTACCGATTCCATTCTACACACATATGAGTTTTTTTCTGTATACGTTTGATTGCAATAGTATTTTTCTTTTCTTTTTTTGGAAAAACAAAATGAAGTAAAAAATTGATTCTCTCTAGCTGTGGATAAGATATAGTTCTATCAAGACGACTATAAAAAAGCAAAGCAACATCAATCTGTTATGGAGGCATTACCAATGTTTAAATCAATAATTCCATGTTTGGGGAACCCCTGGAAGGGGAAGAAATCACATATCAAAATTTTAAGTCAACTTCACTGTGCGAAATAAATGTACAATAATAAATGAGATACAATGAAATATATCAATCTCGAAACAAACAAAGGATGATAATCTACAAAAGAAACAAATTTTCCTATTTCTATTTGATATGACTACAGATGTAATAGGGGAAGCTATGTCCAACTTCAAAACTAAGTCCAAACCAAGAGTTAGCCAAACCTATTCCCCACCCCCCAAAAGAATGAATTACTCTCTCACACATTTGAGTTAGTATATATGCAGCATCAGGATAAAGTTTTTATACTGCTCAAGCTGTTTTAGCGGTAGCATTTTGTCGGTTCCCTGAATATCCAAACTGCTGTATGTCAGCAGTTGGAGGTGTCCATCTCACTCTCTTGCTAGACAATTTTATTCAAACGAATTAGATCAGAAAGCAAAACCTTTTCCTGGATCTCGGAATTTATCTGTTTCAAGTGTATCTCTATCTAGCTTATAGGAAATACGGTCTCTGTGTAAATGTAATTATTTTGCCTAAGAATTGGTTTAGTAGTCTGTTGAGCCGCTGCTTTAGGGGAACTAATGGCCTAACCTTTCCAAAGACCCACTATTTCCCACATCCAGATCTCTAAGTATGAATTGGAAGTGTTAGTTTTCTATAGGAATACTGACCTGAATTTTCTCTTGAAGAAGCTAATGAATGGTTCTTCAATTACAGGAATGGACTTGACAACCCAACCAATTGGCCAAGACACAGCCGCAGTAGCAATGCAGAAAAGCCACTGCCACCAATTGAGGTTCGTCGTGTCAGCAAACTTCTTCAGGAACTCCACCATCACAACTTGCAGAACAATAGTGAATGCCACGATTCCCATAAACAATCTGTTCCTATGAATCCCTTTGAACACATTCTTCTTCTCCATGCTCCTCGAATTGAACTCGTTGAAAACTTGGCAGAACACAAATGTATTGAAAATCAAGGTGTCATTAACTGCCTTGGAGACATTGAAGATGGACTCACCTCTGAACTGCAATGTCAAGAGGATGGCTATTTGATATAGAGATTGAAATAAAAGGTTCCTCCACATGATATTCGTTATTAAGGGCTCGGTTCGACCCACTGGAGGCCGCTTCATGAGCTCATTACTCGGACGCTCTGTGGCCAAGGCCAGTGCACCTAGAGTGTCCATGATAAGGTTCACCCAAAGCAACTGAACCGTTGTTAAGGGAACCTCGCCGGCTGAAACTGCAGCAACGAAGTTGATAACCAGTGCTGCAACGTTCACAGTGAGTTGAAACTGAATGAATTTCTGTATGTTGTTGTAGACACACCTTCCCCACCTCAAAACCGTGGCGACAGAGCTGAAGTTGTCGTCCAAGATCACGATATCCGAGCTCTCCTTGGCCACTTCGGTGCCTTGGATCCCCATGGAAAGTCCTATATCAGCTTCTTTCAGAGCAGGCGCGTCGTTGGTTCCATCTCCAGTGACTGCAACCACGTGTCCTTTCTGCTTCAAGCACTGCACCATCAAGAGCTTGTCGAATGGAGAAGACCTCGCCAGCACACGGATGTTGTCCACCTTCTGCATTCTCTCTTCGTAGGTGTAGTTTCTGAATTCAACACCTTCTACCACTTCTCCATCTTTAACTTGGTTGCCGGTACCTAGTATTCCACACTCTGTAGCTATGGCTTTTGCCGTGAAAACATTATCTCCTGTGATCATTTTGATTTCCACCCCAGCAGATTCGCATATTTCCACGGCTTTCTTGACGCCCGGTCGACAAGGATCCCTAATCCCAACTATTCCTAACAAGGTCAAGCTGTCTTCTTTGAGCCTTATGTGAGTATTTCCATCTTCATTGTACTCCATTTCTTGTTCAGAAATTTGGGCATAAGCGAAGGCAATGCATCGGAGACTACTAGCTGCCATGCCCTGGATAATTTTCTCAATTCTGCTTTTCACATCGCCGTCTAAGGACTTCACAGTTCCATTACTCTCACAGTAACTAGAGCACATTGCCACAACCATCTCAGCGGCCCCTTTCCAGTGAACATAAATGGAGCTGTCCACATTTTTCCTTAACAAAACCCCACTCCGTTTTTTCTCCGAATTAAACGTTTCGACATGCATAACAACATAGCTTTGCTTTAGCTTATCCATTTCCATTCCCAAATCTAAAACAGCCCAAGAGAGAAGTGCTTTCTCAGTCGGACTGCCAGAGAATTCAGGTTCAGAACCTGCAGATGCAGGATTATAGACGCTGCCAGTGGTGTTCAAACCAACCCCTTGATAGAACAATTCACGGACAGCAGATGAAACAGCATTAGAAAGTGAATCTTCCTCAATGGGTTCTTGGCCAAGCCAAAACTTGGTCACTTTCATTTGGTTCAGCGTCAAGGTTCCAGTTTTATCAGTACAAATAATAGTGGCAGAGCCCATGGTTTCGCAAGCAGATAGTTTCCTGACCATTGCATGATCAGCCATCATTCTTTTCATAGAATAAGCAAGTGTCAAAGTGACAGCCAGTGGCAAACCTTCAGGTATTGCCACCACAACGATAGTCACTGCAGCAGCAACAATGCTCACCACCGCATTCAAAACATCGTCCGTATTGGTTTTGCTACCGTTGAACTCCTTATTCCCATTCTCATCTTCTGTATTTCCTGTGAAGTACCTAATTAACATGACTGCGAGTACCAGAGAAGCAACCGTGAGGCCTACCTTTCCGATGGCAGAGGTGAGTTTGTCGAGCCGAGCTTGTAATGGCGTGCGTTCGCTGGAATCCCTCGTTATGGAGCTCATCATTGCTCCCCAAGCCGTGTTCATCCCCACGGAAGCCACCAGCATTCTTGCAGAGCCGTCCACCACTTTCGACCCCGAAAGCAAGAAAGGATTGTCCACGGTGTCAATCTCCACGTGATCGCTCTCCCCTGTCATGCTGGATTCGTCTACCAACAGGGAGTGTCCGTACAAGAACAAGCCGTCAGCTGGAATTTGATCGCCTATGTTGAGCAGCACAACATCTCCGACTACAATTTCGAAGATTGAGATTTCCTGCCTTCGTCCTCCCCTGACCGCATCGATCTTGATGTCGTCGCTTATTTTCGACAGCTTGTCGAACTGCGTTTCCTGTCTGTAGTTGCTGAAAGCCGAACCGACAATGACAAGAAACACGGCGATGAAAATGCTCCCTCCTTCGTACCACCCTTCCTCCACGCCGTGCTCTTTGATTCCGAAGCCAAGAGACAGAGCAGCGCAGACTAGTAGGATTATAATAGTGGTGTCTTTTAAAGCGTCCACAGCGAAGTATAACAAACTCTTCGGGGGAGGCTTGGTGAAGGTGTTTGAACCGAAAATCTCACGCCGTTTGATGACATCTTGATCGTCGTCGGGAATTCCGTTCTCGGGGTCGGCAGAGAGGGTTGCGGCGATACTTCCCACCCCTCCCATCCCACGCAGAGCTTCCAAGTTTTTGTCTTTCACCATCTCTGCGAGCCCTGCATGGTCAACATTTTCATAGCCAACTCGGTTTATGCTGGTTAAAGTGTCCGGTTTAACGTTGAGCGCGATGAAAGGCTGAGCCTGAGAATGCAAAATCTGGGTGAGATTTTTGAGCCTCTTTGTTTTGGGTGAAACTGACGATACAATTTCTTTTGGAAGCGAGAGCATGACTCGGCTAGCATAAATAGCCAAGTATGCCACGCGCCATCTCTTCTGCGCTCTGGTTAGGTTAGTGATATCAAGGAGCAATATGCCACAGCCATAGCGGGGCTGATTGCTGCAACTTGCCATTCTTTCTTTTGGGTTGGATGTAAGAAATCTCTCAAGAGATTAAAACTAAACCAGGAAGATGAAGATGATAGTTGGGAAAGAAGTTCATTCTAAACCAGCTCTACTTGTCCTTTTATATCATTATTTGGTCTTCAAGTCTTGTAAAACAATACAGTAGTCTGTATACAATAAAAAACTTGACTGCAATCTGTTTCATTTACTGGTGTCGGTTTATATTTTTTGTTTTAATTTCGTTTTTGAACCGTGTTTTAATTAAAGCTGAATTGGGCATTGATATTCTTTTAAAGGCATCGTTTAGTTCTGTCATGTTCAAAAGTTCTGTGTCAGTGGGAAACAAATCAGAGTTTACCATTCATCTCATGGATCTCAAAAAAGTTACATAAATTTTGATGTTTGGTCTAATGGGTTACCGGTAACCCAAACGAAGAGGTTTCGTACGTTCCTTGTACACGATGGTAAATGAAAAGATGGTCAACGAAGACCCCCTGTATTATGGGATACATGCTGCAGCCTGACTTTTATTTGCTTTCTAACGGTGAAAGCATTAATTTGTATATAAAATCCCTACGCGTGTGTGAGACGGCAGAGATTATCCAAATCTTCTCACAATTTTCTTACCTTAATTTTAAGATTATTTTGTTAGTAAATTAAACCAATTTTTCATTTTCCATTTTCTAAGAATTTTAAATTTTAAGAAAATATGTTCAACCTTTTATTTGATTCAGGGTTTAAAAACCATTTGTTCCTTCAGATGCAAAAAATGTTTTTTTTTCCTCCTTTTTTCTCTTTCACGGTAACCAAACAATATCATAAAAAAAATAATAATAACAAACCTTTAAAAATGTTCTATTTATTTGTAATGAGATTGCTGTCCCCTTGTGCAACGCAAGGTCATAGTTTTATTTTGAGATTTTAATGTATTCTAAATAAACATAAGTATTTTTTAAAAGATAAATATAATCAATAATTTAATAAATGTTTCACCTGATAAATATTTAAAATTCTGTTTAGCATAGTTTTTAATTTTGTTTGTGCTTTTTTTTCTGTTTCTGTAAAAATATTTTCTGAAAAAGCTATTTTTTACTAGCTTTGTTAAAACAAATTTTCTGTAAAATAAATTTTTTGAATAATTTATTTTCTTAATACCAAGAATAATTTATTTTCCTTTTTTGCCGGCCTGAAAAATAAGAAACAATAAAAAGCACAATTAACCTTTTTCTTAAAAAAATTCGCTTTTCACAAAGAGAATAGTATGAATATAGAAACTTCCAGTGAAGTGCTGAAGTCGGCTGATTACCCACCTTCAACGTATAGACTAATTGGGCACTTGCAAAGAAACCAAGGACCGAAACGAGCCGTAATTCTGGTATGATTTTATAAGGAGCGGAGACCCAGATCATTTATTCCAAAATATTAAGCCAAAGTAAAGTATTATATATATATATATTTTTTTTAACATTTTTTCTTACATATAGACCGGTTAATTTTTTAAGCTCATTATAAATTTTTAAATATATTTTTAAGTAGAATTGTTTAAAATTTCACAATTCCAACTCTTATACAATAATTATTAAACTAATAGAAAATTGATTATTATTTTTTTTATAATCTTATCTAACAGCCGGATTAGAGCCCAAGATTTAATTAAATCCTAAATTTTAATAGCCGATTAGACAAAGAAGCCAACACTAAAAACTAAATTGCAATGAACAAATTCCCAATTCAATTATCCATTATTTATTATTCGATGAAACTTGCATGAGTTTGGTTGGCGAAGTCACTCCTCAATTGCTAGGAAACAACTAATACTTTGGAAATGAAGCCTTCATTTTGGGTGCATGTTCCTGGCAGTTTACGCCGGCAGATTTGTCAAATTTGATCTCCCAGCACGGAGAGGCTATATTTTCTGACCGACAAACAAAGACATACTTCCTAACTTTTGTATACAAAAGAAGAAAAAAAATAAAATAAACAATCAATACACGACATTGACCTAACTTTTTCACAGGCATTAAAAAAGCCATCTAATAAGTCGTCAAGGCAATTTCGTCGAAATTTCTCAAGAAACTAAATGCTGCAATGCTGTGACGTCTATCATTTACAAATCTAGAGGATGTATTTTGTGGAAAATGAGACAAACAGGTTAGAGAGACGACTATACAAAACATTATTATAACATCCAGTTCAAATAATGACAATTCGTGGTAACGAGAGATTTCTCGTCACAAACTGGTATCTATTTAATATTTTTTATTTACTTTAATAAAATATTATTACTTTTATTTTACAATTTATTAAATTATATACTATTTAATTATTTTCTGGTTTTTATGCATTAATTTAATTTAATTCGAATTTCAAATCAAGAGCATTAATCTTTTAGTAATCCATTTATAATCGTATTAATCATTTTAATACTATTAAATTAATTAACAAATCTTTTCAAGTCAAGTATTTTTGTTCGAAACAAAATTGCCACCCCTAAGTTCAAGCTGAGTCTAAATCAACAAGCATGCAATGAAGTAGAAATTTCTAAATTTCCTTTAATTGCATGTGAAATTCAGCAGAGCTAGAAAAATATTTTGGGTTAGGGGTGAAGCTAAATCAAGGCGTTCAGGGCCAGATCTTAGGTCTTTGTCCCAACAATTGACACAATAGCGTTACTTTCCCAGTTGGACGAATAGTGCTTTGCATCTTAAGTCTCTGGCTCTAACATAGGAGCCTAAGCCTAACCACATATAAACAAATCTTATTTTAGAAAATTAGTTCAAAACTAGGCTTCGTTTGACCATCGAGATCATTGAGGTATCAACTGTCAATTTACGGAAAAAAAGTTCTAAATGTTCTATAATCAGGATCACAAGAAATTGTCGACCAAAACCCAAAATTCAATCTATTTTCCTTTCTTTTTTCTTTTTTTCTTTTTGCTTTTATGTTTTGTTTTGGGAGATACCACCTCAATCTATAAATGTTACTGTATGAGATCAAGATATGTCATCATATAGGCCTAGGAGCCTCAACCACAATGACAAAACTACAAGTAGGCAACAAAACACATTTATAATCCAGCTTCCACAACCAAATCCTTACCTAACCCTTCAATCCCCCTAACTTGTATGCTACTTTGTACTAGTATTAATCAATATCAAGCTCTCATCATCTTAATGGACAAACATCATACTGACGAAATAAACTTTAAAAAACAATTCCACAGTTAGCAAAACTCATTTGCACACCTCAGAGAAAGAGATTATTCTTTTAAGATAAGTATCCTTGCATAGAAAAATGCAGTTGCACAGAAATTTTATGAGGGATTGACTTCAAGGTGGTTCCCACTATTACACACACAAGATAAGATCATGCAATCATGCAACGTGATGTAAGGTGTTGAATTGCTTAAAATTAATTATAATATTGTTTAGGCAAAATATTTGGGTTGCTATCCAAGCTCAACCTAGGTGGGCTAGGTCCAAGATTAATTGGTATCATTCAGCTCACACAGGACAAGGCCCAAGTTTAATTGGTTTCATCCAGCCCACACGTCAACGTGCAGCCCATATAAAAAGAAAACAGCGCACACTTTGGAAGGCTGAATTCTAATGGGCATGGCATGATAATGCGACATGTGCAATCCATACCTTTATGTTATTCCAATTATTGATGACCTTCACATAAAATAGATGCATTTATCCCTTATCATTTGCGCCCTTGCCCCCTAACTTTTGAAATATTTGACAATTAAACTTTCAATTTTTAAAATTAATAATCATGCCCCCAATTAACTCTAAACGCTTCTTCTTAACCCTTTATCCTGTAGAAATGATCCTCAAATATGATCCATGCAGAAAAATAACTATCCATCTAGTACAATATTTCTTTTTTAATTCTTATTAACACTGGAAATCATTTTTACAGGATAATGACAATTTTTATTTGTCTGATTTTTCAATTTCTAAAATCCATTGAGTCCCCCCTTTCCATTTTTCTTCCTATTTCAAACCTTTTAGAGAGAGAATTAGAAAGATTAAGCAAAAAAGACAAAACTACCCTTGTTGGCATTGCATGTGAAAGGCACATAGGAGAGAAAACACCATTATTTAACCGTTAATGACAGTAAAGGTACTATAGCAACATTTAAAGTTAATAGGGAGGAAACTGCCAATTTTAAAAGTTAAGAGGCAAATTGTTACACCCAAAAGGAAAGGGGAACGGTGTAAATAAGCCTTATAGCAACCTAAAGAGAACCTGCATACCAGCTGATCCATATCCACTGTTGCAAATTTGGTCTTAGAAAGCTTGATTGGGTCAAGACTTCATGCTTTAAAAACCTATAACACAGGCCACACAATGTAATTATCTATCTAAAATTCCTTTTGATTGATAAAATTACTGATAATTGCCAATTTTAAAGGTTAAGTGGCAAATTCCCAAAAGGAAAGGGGAACGGTGTAAATAAGCCTTATAGCAACCTAAAGAGAACCCTGCGTACCAGCTGATCCATATCAACTGTTGCAAATTTGGCCTTAGAAAGCTTGATTGGGTCAAGACTTCATGCTCTAAAAACCTATAACACAGGCCACACCATGCAATTATCTATCTAAAATTCCTTTTGATTGATAAAAATACAGATAATTGGTAAGAGAGCCAAAAAATTTAAGGTCAGACTCAGACCAGTGACATGCTCTTCAAACTGACCCAAAACTTTTTTAACTAGTCATATAAGGCTAAAAGGAAATTGGGGTAGAGAGCTATAAAATATAGCTCTCACTGCATTATGAGTTTCATAGGACAACCATATTATTAATTCTGCAGAACTAAACATAATATATAATTCTAAAATTATAAGTGGGGATGGGTAAAGCTCAGCTAAACATTAACATACTATACATTCAAACTGGCATCATTGAGATGATACATCATGAAGTTTTACTCTTAAATAAGAGATAGTAATGTCCTGGCAGTTTGGTTTTCTCCAGCTGTTTCCCCTTTTGGTTTATATAACTTCCCCTTTTAGCAAAAAATAAGATATAGTAATGTAACTGTGCCTCAATTCGTTGAAATATTTTAGCCTATTCTATAGTTGTACTTGGATGTTACACGAGGAAAAGAAAACACGTAGAAATCTTAAGAGAGAAACCCTTTTATTTGTTCTTTTTTTAGTTGTATTTTCCTAGCAATACTCTGTGGCATGGATATTTCAACAAATGACCTGAATTCATATTGGTTTCAACTTCTTATGAAACATTCTAAACAGTGGATATGTATAAGTTACTTCTTGGATGCCCAAACACATTCTTAGTTTAGGATTGAAACATCTTTATCCTATAGAGCAGAAAAAGTGGTCATTAAAAAATATACATGGCTATGTTTTGACAACATATAAACAAAGGAAGCTTCCATACAGACACTAAAATATCTAGCAAACAAAAAATAAATATACTTATCAATGAATCTTTCTTCAATAATTTTCTAGTGCATATCATACCATCTTTTCATGCGTGAAATACCGTATTAAAAGATATGTCTATCACGTCACATATACAGAATGCATGTCTATGTACAAAGCTTACCATAACATGAAGTCCAAAAGAATTAGTAATGTCAACAATATAGTTGTAAAGCTGCACACACCCAACTATTGACAATTACAACTAAAACAAAGCTGCTGCTGGTGTGCACAGTGGCAACAAATTTATTGGCGCGGCTATATTATGCTTAAAGAATAAAGACCATTATCACTGATCAAAGATATGGCAAGACAGTCTCAGTTTTGGTTTGAAGTAGGCCTACTGGTTAATGGTCATGGTGATCGGAGAAGAGGGGGTGGGGGGTGGAGGGTGGAGGGTTGGTTAAGAAAAGAAAAGATCACCGGCGATGGTGAGTACAGGACCTCACACCTCAGTACAAATCGCCAGTACCAATATGATGATGTAATAACTTCTATAATCACTATTAAACATGGATGTCTCTTCATCTCTATCAATTTTTATCAAGCTAAATCATGAAATAGATGTTATTCTGTACGTACCTCTGCAGTACCTACCTTCAGCAGCACCAGTTCCAGTGGTAGAACGCGGCCATAAATTCTGCAAAGCAAAGCTAAGGGCTAGCAATTGTGGGAATCTCTAAGGATTTCTTTTCCAAATGAAATTAATCATAATTTTCTGCATTTTGAAAGCTCAAAACTTCGATGTCTCATCACCACTATTTTCACCGCCTAATATACAATCAACATCAGCATTAGAGCCAACCAACTCGCCCGCCCTGTAATTCGTCGAACTCCAAGAGCCCAACCGATCAATTCCAATCAAATTGACCCACGTACTCCGATCCACCATAGTTGCCCAGCAAACCAACTTCTTAAGCTGCTTCGCATTCACAACCCTACGACTGGCCGCGATCCTCCCGTCCCTCAACGTCTTCAAACACTTATCTCTCGCAAAACCAACACACCTCTCCTTCGCCACCAACAAACAGCCCTCCATTTCTCGCTCTTCGCACTGCTCTCTCTCCTTCAAATCCGATACACTAAATCCACCCAGAGCTCGCCACCATGGGGGCTTACACTTTTTCGACGCGCTAATCGTACATCCGATCCTCGCTCCGGCCTCGCACTGTTCAATAATCTTGGTTTCGCAGGCTATATAGGCGTTTGCCCAAGCTTGGGAGTTTCTGAATGCGAGGACGTACGGGCCGACCGAGGGATTCTCCGATCGATCGGCCACAACGGGTCCTCGAAGCAAAGGTATCGGACGGTCGAAGGCGATGATTGTGGAGGAGGCTGAGTACTCTCCAGTATTGTGAGGCGACGAGGGTTCCATTTTTGGGGGCTTTGAAGTTTTTGCTTTAAAAATAAGCAACTAGAGGAACTTTCTTATTAATTCTTATCTTCAGAGATTGAGATCGAGATTGAGATTGGTTTGGACAAACCGGTGAATCGAATAAAATATTGGGGGCTGAAAATGAAATTTGCTTTAATGCGGCTGAGATCGGAGGGTTAGCCTCAGCAGGCTAGCTTGCACAGTGATGCTATTGCTACTGACGAACCAAAATTGGCATACCATCTATTTGCATTTTTTTAGGTGGCGCCAATCCTTTATTTTTGGACAAATATCATATTCACCCTTAAATGTTTATTCCGTTTCAAATTATACCCCAAGTTAAAATATTTTAAAAACATCTTTTATCTTAAGTCAATTTCCATTAGATTCATTTAACTGAAAAATATATAAATAAATAAAATAGAATTTTATAAAAAATTGAAAATATTATTTCATAACCCCTAGGTTATTATTTATAACATATACAATCTTCAGCTTTTGAAAAAACATCACCAATACTTCTATAAAAAAAAAAATTNTAAATTTTCCTCCTCATAATAATTTTTATAGATAACAATTTATTAAAAAAATAACATGAATAAATAAAATTTTAAAATATTTGTTTTGAATTAATAAAAGAGATGATGAAATATATAGTTTATGAAATTTTTTAAAATTTTACTTTTAAAAATTCTATTCATGTTCTATCGCAAATCTCCTCAATAACCACTTTATTTCTATGGCATATAGCATTCACCAACCTCTTTTTGTTATATATTTTGCTAGGTTTTAGTTGATAGGTTATATTCTTTCTCTGTTTTGTTCTCTTTTTATTTTCCTTCTCTATTTGGTAGACTAATTTTTTTTCTTCAAATAATTATATTTTCTTTTATTTGCAGATTAAGAAAGTAAAAAAAAAAAAGAGCAAATTGCTTATTTTTCTATGTTTCTTCGCAATTTGCATATCGGAAATAAAAAATAGAATCAAATCGAAAAAGAAAAAAATAGAAAAGAGTTTTTCTTTGAAATGTATGAAATTTTTAAGTATAATTAAAAATAATATCAAACTTCAAAAAATATATATAATATTAATTCTAATTTTTAAACTATTTAAGAGTATTTATAATTTTTTTGTCGCTTAGGAAAGAAAATATTAGTTAATAAAAAATTGCTAACAATATATGTTTTAATCTTTGGAGTATTCTTTGAAATAGAAATAAACATTATATATCAGATATATATATATATATATTAACATTTTTTTAACTGAAATTGGAATAAGAAAATGTTAATTTTTAATATTTTTATATTTAAATTAATGGCAACTTCAAAAATATTAAACTAACATATAAAAATATTATACATACTGTTGCTCTATTTTTACAAGCTTTCGGGATTTTGGTATATATATTTATACATTATTTCTCTTTATAAAATAGTAGCAACACAAAGAGGAGCTTAAAAGATATTTCTTTCATTTAAAAAATAAAAATAAAATGATATTCCTCTCAATTCATTATATATTTTCTTTTGGCTCAACTCTCAATTCATCGTATTAAGCTCAAAACTATGCATATAAATATATGAGTATTTTCTTTCATACACATATATAATGGAATAAAGTTTCTTAAGTATTTTGTATGGAATCATTTATTTTTATTTGTTTATTAAAAGTTTGCTATTAAAAGTAACTGAAAGAAAGTAGATAACAAAATTATTCATTAAAAAAACTAAATAATTCGTTGACAAATAACATACTTAAAGTTTAATTATATTAAATTTAAAAAATAATAGAAACAATTTTATTTTTTGGTTAAATTAATGTAACTTGAACAATTTTTGAACATATACAAATGACAATGATAAAATTAGATAGGCCTAGCCTACGGCTACCGAATAATCTTTAAAGAGGAAAGGGAAGAAAGATAAAGAAAAAACTTATCAAATGGTTTACCTAATTTAATATTCCTGAAAAAAACCCAAAAGTGGATTGGAAAGGGAAAGCTCAAAACAAATATAGCCATTGAAGATAGAGTTTCTACAATCCAAAGCTTTTTTTCATAAACTCAAATTCACTTCCTTTTACTAATAATTTTTTACTCTATGTTTTTTTCTTTATTATTTTTAAATTCTATATTTTAAATAAAGTGGGCGTAGGGTTTGGATATTGAAGGAGACCAAGTTTTTCAATTCATGTTTCTCGTGGTTTTATTTTGAAATATAAAATAAAGAGCATTTTTTTAAAAGAACAACACACGGTTTTTTTTTTCTTTCTTTCTCTTTTTTATATTTTCTTTTTCTTTTTCTATTTTGATAAGTTTTTTTTCTAAGCCCAGAGAGAGAGAGCTTTCCCTTACCAGTCCATTGCTCTCAAAGTCAAACTCAAAATATTGTTTATCACTCGTCACTTAGAAAACAGCAGCAACTTCATCATCATCATCCTAATTGATAATGACTAATCCAAGAGATTGGTTTATTGAGACCCATTAGAGAATTCCAGTTTACCGAAGTCCGCACTCTCTTTTTTAATTTTCAGCACAACCTTTTGGGCAACAGTTCCTTATCTTCCTCCATTGCTTACTCTACCACCGCAAGTTCAGTCTAAAAGGTCTAATGTAATCAGGATTCCTATCACAATTTCCCGCATAACAAAGCAAACGATCCTTAATTTCTCTATACCCAAAGATCAATCTCTCTCTCTCTCTAATCAAGCCCAAATTTTAATTTTTCTGTGCCTAAAGGCATATGCAACCTTAATTGGCTTCTTTGTTTTTTTGGTAATTAGGATTGCATAGAGCACAAAAACAACCTCCAAAAAGGAGGAATACAACAAAGGACTCATCCCTGGGCATCAAGAGAAGCTACCTTGAGAAAGTCACCAGGGATTAAAACATTAAAACCACCATTACCAAAATAAATAAAAAAGAAGCATAATCATTAACCAGAGAAAACTTAGCAATAGTATCTGCAAGAGCATTAGTAGAACGCGGGTTTCACTTAATGACCGAATTCGAAGACTCAAATCTCAAATTGATACTAAGGATGTCATAACGAGAGAGCCAGCCACTGGGGTCTCTCTTCTCCAAAATCTCCTTGACCGCCTTCTGATCATCAGTTGAGCATATAAGATCCTTCCAATTCTGCAATCTTGGCTAATTTGGTTTTTTGGTTTGAAGAATGAACGAGGTGTGCAGGTAATGTGTAAGAAGACCAACTCGCCCTTGTGTTAAAGTCTTAGGTTGATCACGTGCCTATGTTAAGAAATAACATTTGTATGGAAAATTCAAAGAATACCAACGTGCAATGTTCCAATTAGTTTAGTGGCAAATGCCAGAGAAAAACAAAATTAGGAAACCTTTGACTCTATTTGTTTAATAATTATTTTTTATGTAGTTTCATATTTTTAGAAATATCATAAATAGTTTTGATTAATATATTCAAATTACAAATAAACTTCCAAAGATAAGTATAATCTATGGATTATAAGGTAATATCCTTTTACCAAATTATTGGAAGTAAACTCCTTACCAAAATATACAAATCATACAAAATGGTTAAACTTTTCAAATCCCACTAAAGTGTGAGATAATTATAATAAAATTATAAATTAAAGTCTATATTTATTGGGTTCTCAAAAATATAAATTATACTTAACATAACTAACGGTGCATGTATCATGTATGTCAGTTGACCCAAAAAAATTTGCATGTACGTTAAAAGGTATTTTATTCACCAAAAAAGAAAGAAATAAAAACTAAAAGCCACTATTTTATTCCGGGAATAATTATAAGTTTGAATTTCCATAACAAAAATAATAATAGTAGTAAATTGTACAATAGAAGATGACATCATCTGGACAGTTTCAGTATTGGAAGGCTGGAAAAATGGCAACAATCATATAATATAAACTGTTCCATCAATTTATAATGTTGTTTTTTACGAATAAGATCAACTCAGCATCATAATCCTTGCAAATTCATCGTAGCTGACCTGACCATCACCATCCAAATCAGCTTCTTTAATCATCTGCTCAGCCTCTTCATCTGTCAATCTTTCTCCCAAGTTAATCATTACTTGTCTCAGCTGCGACAAAAAGTTTAAAACCAAGTTAATTAATATATTCATTGCTAATTATAAATAACGTTAATTTTACACCATTTAAAGTCTTTTCCGTTTTTTGGACGTACTTCCATAGTCAAATGGAAAATGTAGAAAAATATCCTTAAGTGTACACGCGTTGAATTGATTTGTAAATGGCTTGCATCAGCTTGGAATGTAGAGTTTGTCGATTTTGGCTCTTTAATATCTTATTATTTTACGTTTCAAGTGAATATATTCACCTCAATAGCCGAAATAAATCCATCTTGATCTCTGTCAAATACTTTGAATGCTTCTTTGAGCTCCTCTGCAACATTTTCCTATAATAAACACAAACACAAAGATACATAAATAAATCCTTATGAATCAGCCGCTAGCAAGAGCCTTGATTTTGATAAACGAGTCCAAAACCCAAAGCAAAAAGTAGATTACCTTGGCTTTCCTAGCCATAATATTCAAAAATTCCTCAAAATCTATTGTCCCATTTCCATCAGAATCAACCTCACTGATCATGTCCTTGATTTCATCCTCTGTTGGATGCTGATCTAGCGATTGGATTACCGCTGACAGTTCGTCCATGGTAATGAAGCCTGAGCCAAATTCAAACGCACACCATAAATTCGGGAAAGTAATCAATATATACACACACCTATATATATGTGTGTATTATATATAAAAACTCACCGTCTGAATCCTTATCGATCAGAGCAAAGGCTTCCCTGAGCTCTTCAACCTGGTTTTCTGTCAATGCATCTGCCATGCTTAGACGTAAAAAATGTGGATTAATTTGCAGAGAGAAAGAGAAAGAAAACTGGTTGGGAGGATAGATATTAGAAAGAGATGAGAAAGGTTTGTTTGAACTGAAGAATTTGTGTGCCCCGTATTATAGAACAGGGCAAGCGGGAAACTTTTATTGAATTGGGAATTGAAATTGTCAAACACGCTTATTAAAATTTCCATTCAAACACCGTGACATTTTCTAGAAGTGAGAGAGTCCTGAGTCAACGGTTTGAATGGCTAGAATTTTCAGTAAAACTCTCTCAGCCTGGTCTCAGCTCTTATTCTTAAAGTCCACTAGTCCATGACTTTTTTTAATTTTCCCTGTTTGGTTTACGAAAACTTTGCTCTGCTTGATGATTATTGGAGTCACGCACACTCTTCATTCTCTCAAAGTATTTTTACTATGTACCATGGGCACTCTTTTTTTTGGTAGAATATGGACACACTTTATATCTAGGGACAAACTTGGGAAGGAGATTATCATTCTCCGTCTTTTTTTTAAATAATGATATTTTATTTTTATTAAATATAAAAAATACATAAATAATAAAATCTGAATAATAGAAATATTAAAATTAAAATATGCAAAAAATTATATATTTGTATAATTATATAAAATATTTTTAATATTTTTATACTAGATTAGTTACGGTCTTCACCGCTCTTTTATATTTTTTGGTAAATGAAGCATTATTATTAAGCGCAAAAAAACCTTCACAGAGAAGAGATTGCAACAGAGGACTGCCACTAGCCATTTCAAAAACGTAAGGAAAAAAAAAAAGTCAGGGAGGCAGTCCAAATTTGAAGAAGGAAAGAAAACACAACTAGACGAAGCTAAAACATGCTTAACAAGAGAGTCAGCTAAAGAGTTTGAAGAACGTTCATTTCACTCGAACCCCCAATTATTCGTCAAAAGCTTTGATCTGATATTCAAAATAAAACCACAAATACTACAGCCACCAGGCTTCCTTGGAGAGTTAACTTCTTTTTTCATAGTTAAATTATAGTGAAATCTTTAAAAGTTTTATGGTATAATTTTTTAATAATATTTTATTTATAATAAATAATATTTATCTATAATAAATAATATTTTTCATAATAAATTATATTGTGTAATATTTTATTTATAATAAATAAACAAATAATATTTTTTACAATAAATAATAGTGTTTATGATAAATAATATTTAATTTATAATAAATAATATTTTTTAATTTTTTTAATAAAATCTCTCAAACAATGTTACAGTTATTTCCTTCTCAACCTACAACCCATCTGAAAACCTGAAAAGAGATATGCAAACCCAAAAATATGGGTGGCTTGGGTTTTAGGACCTTCTCCGCAATAAATAATGCACTTCGCATGGCATATGGAAAGGAGAGATGACACTTTGTGAGCGCATACTTTATAGGCCAAATGCCTCTAAGTAAAAAGTTCTTTTAAATATAATTTGAAAAATGGGACTTCAATGGTTTGGCAATGTATTATTAGTACTGAACAAACTATTAGAGAATGAGCATGCATTTTGATTGGCAATGGTATTAACATTAACCTTTGGACCGACCCTTGGGTCCTAAATTCGTTGGAGGCAGTTCCAGAGATTAAAATGAGAGCCTCTCGCAAAAACATTAGATGGGTTTTTGATCTTAAAGATACTAAAACAAATGACTGGAATTTACAACTTCTAAACTATCTTTTTGAGGAAGACTCGGTTCATGCTATTTAAGATTTGAAATTGTCAGATTTTGTTTGTGAAGACAAACTTATATGAAAAGGGAATAAAGATGGGGTTTTCTCGGTTCAAAGTAGCTATGGCCTCTAATTTAGGAGAGATGTTGAAATCTCCATTTTCCAAAAGCTATGGCAGTCATTGCTTAAAAGTTTTTCTTTGGAAGACTCTTACTGGTGTTCTTCCAACTAAAAATGTTTTGATGAATAGGTTGAGAAGGGGAGACACAATTTGTGAGGTATGTGGGGGTAGAGGAGGAATCCTGCTTCATCCTTTTCAAGAAATGTCATGGTGTTAGATCTATTGCTTTTGGCTCTAAATGGGGATGTGTTCTTGATAATCTGAATGTTAATTCAATTAGTGATATTGTGGAAATTTGTTTAAACCCCTCAGGAACTAACTGCTTTAAAGGCAAAAAGAAGTTTTTTACTATTTTTCTCAGCTCCCTTTGGTATGTTTGTTGGAATTTCCGAAATAATAAAACTTTTTCCAACTTGGCTAGTGGTGATTAATTTCCCGATATATATATTTGGATTCTAGAAAACATGGTTGATGAATTTCTCAGGCTTAAGAATCCTACTGTTGAACCCCCTGCTGCTTCGGTTAATGACAGATGGATCAAACCTCCTTTAGGGTGGCTTAAAATCAATATTGATGCTATGATCAGAAATGAAAAGGCATGCCTAGCCTTTGTGGTTCGCAATGATTCAGGTAAACTAGTTCTGATTGCCTCAAAGCTTACCTCGGCTGGTTCAGCTTTTGATGCGGAGGTTGTAGCTATTCTATGGGCTGCAAAAGTTGCTGCCACCAAGGATTAGACCTAAATTGAGTGGTCCTCATATGCAAAAACAGTCACTCAAGTATCAACTCAATGAAAAACTCTGCAGGTTGGCACTCAAGATACAATTTGATTAAAATCAAATCCTTTTTTTTTTTTTTGGAACCTATCTTGGCATCACATGTCTTCTAATTGCTTATATGATAGTATTGCCAAAATTTTCCTTTTGAACAATGCTTCTCTGTTTCTTAAGAAGTCGTGCATCTTTTCTCTCTCTTCTTCTTGTTTTAACTTTGCTTGTATTAATCTTTTAGAAGAGATGATCTTGTAATCGCCTTCTTTAGGTTGCTTTAATGCAATTCTTATTCAGCAAAAGAAAAAAGAAAAAAAAAAAAAAGCAACCCATCAATCGAAAAAATAAAATTGCGCCATTCCATGCTAAAAGTCGAAGATGAAACCCAGTTCGAGAAGCCTTTCTCCCTCTTCACCACTCTTAACTTATTGGAAAAAATGCATTGCATAAATTAAATGGTACGGGATAAATTGTCATCTTTAATTGCAGCTAGGCGTTTTTTGAAGTTTTAAATTTTAATAAATAGTGTCAGTTCTTGTTTTAGCGACTTTTCCACTGCATTGGCCTGAATAAGCAATAATCTCCATCTCTCTCCGCGGTTGTAAAGATTTGTCAATATATGTTATAGTCATTGCCCTAGTTCCTACCAATTTCCTTCTAAGTTCTTATCCCGGAGTTTTCAAAAATAATAATAATAATAATAACAATAACAGGGCATGGCATGGCATAGAAAATATAAAGATAATTGGATAGAATTATTATTATTATTATTTTAGTATCGGATTAAGTGATTTGACTACTACATACTATTTTTACCAAAAAAAGAAAAAGGTTACTATGTACGATCTTTAGTCTTCTTATAGAATAAGGTTTTAAAATTAAATCTAATGAAATTGTAAGCTCTTTTTTGGTATATGGTCGGTTGGCGTTCTATTTTAAACAAAATTTTGGACGCATACAAGGTCTAGTGTTTATTAATTTATATTTTGCCGCGAATATGATAATTAAAATACCTATCCGATGAATATATGTACCAATTCAAAGAAAAAAAAAATGTAAGGGTTTATTTGGTTGGCGATCTAAAACATCCTCTATAAGATTAATTGACTAAAGTTAATATCACGTTATGATGATTTTTAAAAGAGAATAATAGTCGGGGATTGTTTATCAGTATTTTTTTTTATTAAAAACAAATTTATCTTAGTTTTATTGTCAATAGTATGGTCAGATATTATTAGTGTTGCATTATCATTTTGGTGGCAATTAAAATTTGTAGAATGTTAAATGTAATATTCTCATATGTTTTGTTCAATTTTTTCTTTTAATTTTATTTTTTAATGCAAAACAATAACTTTATTTTTTTAATTTTCTAAAGATTTTGGATGTGTTAGTCCGTGAATTATGCCCATATTTGCATTTTGATTTTTGACTCTCTTTTTTTCTCTTCGTTTTAGTTGATAAATTTTATTTTCGTTGTACTTTGATTTTTAAAACTTTTTCGTATAGATTTTAGCAATTTTGAGACATACAACACACTAGATAAATAAAGAATATATTTTTTTATCCAATTTCAATATCATTTTTTGTAATTAATTTTTATTTTGTAATATTTTATCCAACTCCAACTACAATTATGATTTATATTTTTTTTTCAATTTTTTCTCCTACATGCACTATTTAAAAAAATTAAAATATAAAATTATAATGTATAAATCAATTATAAGTATATATAAAAAAATTATAGAACAATAAATGAATTTATTAATGCTTAATGTAGGTATTGAATTTTTATTTTTTACTTCTGGAGAGCTAAGAATATATGCGTGCTTTTTATTTTAAATAGCATAATATTTAAAACTATTTAAAATAAAAAGTTTTTTTAATAATTTTATAAAATAAAAAGTGTGATTTTTTATTCAATTCCAATGGTACTATTTATTACATTTTTTATTTTTAATTTTTTAATAAATAATCAATGTATAACATGAATATACAACTAACAAAGTAATTTTATATATATAAAAGAAAAAATATAAATTAAATATAATTATAATTGTGCATTGAAAATTGTACAACAGTAAATAAATGTATTAAAAATTGTATATAGAGAGTAGATTTGGCTATTCAAATGTAGAAAGCCAAGTTTCATACTTTATTTTAATTTTTTATTTTAAAAAGTTTATTAGAGTTATTAAAAAGCTTGATTACTTTTTAGAGTAGAAAAATTTAAAAATTTAAAAAATTTATTGAAGAAACTCTAAGCTTTTAAATATGTATAAAAATATTATAGAACAATCAATGAATTTATTAATGTTTTATGTAGATATTAAATTTTTATTTTTTACATTTAAATAATTAAATTTTACTTTTTAATTCTACTGAAATTATGAAAAATAATGTGACTATTTAAAATAAATAATATTAAATTCTTAAAAGACTCTGTTACCAATGAATAACAAGATTAGATATCCATACAAAAACATTATATATTGTATCAAGTACACTGCATGCCTTTCAAAAAAAAAAAAAAGTACACTGCATGTCTCAAAATTGCTAAAAACATAATAAATAATTTAAGGTTCAAAGCGCATGCATCACCGATTAAAGTTTAAGAATATCTCTAATACCAAATCTCTGTTATTTTTTATTAGACATAAAAATTAAAAATATTTAAAATTAAATAATATAAATATACAGCAAAATTTTAAAATTATTTTTTTAATAATAATATGTACAAAATAAATTATTTATGATTATTAATTAATTATTAACAATTACTTAGTTATATATTTATTAATGTTTTTAAATTAACATTTAAAAAAAAGTACAATATTTAATAAAGTTTTTAAAAATAAATATTCATTTTGATAATGTTAGTTTGATATTTATTATAGACATACTATTACTTATATGACATGTTTAGTTTTATAATTATATTTTCATTAGAGTTGCTTTGAGGGATAATCAATTCTAAAATTGTTATTCAATAGTACACAAAATCTATTAATTGTTATAAATTAATTAAATATTTTATTATTATTATTTTTTTGAAAAATTATATGTTTAAGTAATTTGTTTTAAAAATTATTTTAAATCAAAAGTTTTTAGAGGTATATATTTATTTTGATAGTATTTAATCTACATTAAAAAAAAAATTGGATAATAATAAATCAGTACAACTAGAAGAGATAAAAAAAAATTACCAATATTATAATTTGAATACTAAATTTAAAAATATATTTTCAGTAGTTTTATAACTGAATTAAATCTACCAATGTTAATCTATATCAAATTGATTTTTATTGAAAAATTGTCACCCAAAATTTTTTTTTTATCTTGTGCGAAGATATTAATTTAAAGAGTATAACATAAAAAAAATAAAAAAATTGTTTCGCATTCTACCAGATTCTGTAACAGCATATCACCAAAATGGGCTAATGAATAAATAAATAAAATAAAATAATAGGAATTTTATTATATCAACTAATATAGGTGAGATCTATAAGAACCAGAACTAAGCCAGCAAGTTTTCTTTGTCATTGTTGTGGATGCTTTTTAGCCGCCGTCGTTTCACTTTCCGAGTTCCGATTCGAGTTCACTCACTCCGGTTCACGCTCAACTAAGGTACTCCAAATTTTGTCTCAATACGACATTCAAATTCGCATATTCATCCATTTATAGAATTTAAAACCTCTTTAGCTTCTATGATTTTGAGTCTCAGTATTTATCTATTCCGTTTTCCAGTTTTTATTTTATACATGCTTTCATCGAAAGTTTGCCGTAATTCATGAAGATAAAAAGTTTTTCTGCTGAAACTCAACTTGAACTACAAATCAGGGTTTAGGGTTTTGGAGGGACTGAATACAATGCGATCCTCAATCACATTATTAGCCAATTTTGTAGCAGCAATTTTAGTTAACGTTCGCAATTTTTTGGAAGTGAAGGTTTTTCCGAGTCGGCATACGATGCGAATACAGATTCAGGGTTTAGGGGTTTTTCTTTCTTGTGGGTTTTATTTGGTGCAATTATCAATTCCATGAGGGTCACCTCGAGAATGATGTTTGGTTGTCTGTGATTCCAATGAATTTAGTGCAAATACAATTTTCTGAGACTAGTGTTTATTTGAGGTGAGATTCAATGGCCACAGGGACAAAACAAAGGTCTCGTGCTAGTATTTTTTGGACCCAGAACAGTTGATCTTCTTATGAGACCTCTGAAGTAAAATCCTTTGACCACCTGGGGACTCTCTCTGCCCTGATTTTTTTTTTCCTCTTGACATTTGAAAATCTAGTATTAAATATAAAAGTAAAATTATTTGTGGACGTTTCTACTATATAATATAAGCTATGTGCTTATGCATTCTTTTTTGTTTGTCATTTTTGAAGCAAGGAGATATGAGCAAAAAGAACCCTTGTGTATTCGTGGATGTATCAATTGATGGGGATCCCATGGAAAGAATCGTAATCGAGGTAATTAAAATATAGAGGTTTTTCATGTCCTTATATTCTTTTGTTGATAAAGTTTTGTAAATGCTGAAAATTTTCTTTATTAATATTCACAGCTTTTCGCCGATGTTGTTCCCAAAACAGCAGAAAATTTCCGAGCACTCTGTACAGGTAGTTTCAAAATTTGGAATTTATTACGTCTGCTGGTAGTTTTTTTTAATTTTTTTTTAATTTATAAATATTGGAAGCAGTCAAATCTCATTATCTAGTTTCCGTTGCTTGTTATCTTATTCTTGGCTTGAACTCCATGAACACATTTTATGCCATTTTTTTGTTATATTGCCTTCAATATGAATTAAGTTATTTGTTCATGAAACAAATATGTAGAATATTGATAATTTTGGTATATTGAAATAGAAATTTGTTAGGCACATTGCTTGGCAATTTGTGTATGTTATTTCAGAAAGAAGAAAAATGGTATACCAGGTATCTTTCAGGTTCATTTGTTTACTAGAGGACTGTATATCTGCTAAGATGGTGTTTCCTTTTGAATCTTAGACACTATTTATATTTTTGGATGTAAGTCTATGCTGATACCTAACCTCCAGTTTTTTAAATGTTGGTGAGTAGGGGTGAGCGTGATCTGGTTTGGTTTGGTTTTTTATAAAAATTCAGACCAAACCATAGTTTGCGGTTTAGCTTAATAACAAACCAAACCAAACCAAATCATTAGAACCATTCAAACCAAATCAAACCATGCATGAACGGTTTGGTTGAACGGTTTGGACTGCGACATTTAATTTCATAGTCCAAACTTAATCTGTAAGACTAAAATTTAATTTTGTAGTCCAAAATTTAAACTAATTTAAATACTACAGTACTAAGTTCAAATTAAAAATATTACAATTCAAAATCTAAGTTGAAACAAAGTATTACAATTCAAACTGAAAATTGTACACTACACATCCCAAACATAAGAAGAAAAAATATATATTAAAATTTAAAACTGCCCATTAATAATAAAAAATATTAAAGAAATATATATTAGTGATATATATTATTAATAATAATAAATATTATAAATATATATAATATTAAGTGCGGTTTGGATTGGTTTGGTCCAAAAACCATCCAAACCGCAAACCAAACCATTAATGTCAGTTTTTTAACATAATAAACCAAACCAAACCATTATCCTCTACAAACCGAACCAAAAGCAATGGTTTGGTTCGGTTTAAACGGTTTGGTTTCGTTTTGCCCACCCCTACTGGTGTGGAATATTTGATTATGATTTTTGTTATGTTTCTTGGAAAGAAAAGAAAAAAAGAAAAAAAAAAAAGAAAAGAAAAGATGCTTACATTACCAATGGAATTATATACACTGTTCCATTCAGGTGAGATATGTGAAAGCAATGGTTTTTGGTTGCACGAGGATTGTGGTGGGACTTTGATGGTATTTTGCTGTCTTCTGCTGTAGGTGAGAAGAGCATTGGAAAGTCTACTGGAAAACCCCTTTATTATAAAGGATCACATTTTCATCGAATAATTAAAGGATTTATGGCTCAAGTATGTTCTTTCCTTTGTTTTTTAGCATTGCATTATACATTAATATATGCAACAAACGCCCTCTGTTGGTTTGTTAGTACAATATTCTCACTTAAGTAAACAAAGACACACACACACACACACACACACACTAGTTGCCATAGAATTTAAACATCTGTTTATGTGTGTATTACTTCTTTAATTTTAAGGTGTGAAATTATGTTTTTTCTTTGTCCTTACAGGGTGGTGATTTTTCAGATGGAAATGGTATGGCCTTTTCTCCTTCAGTTTTTTCCTTTGCACAAATACAGATTCTATGCTTGGCTTATACATTCATGCCCAGACTTGTAAGGAACAAAATTTGATTCGTTTGCAGGCACTGGTGGAGAAAGTATTTATGGAGGAAAGTTTGCAGGTGAAGTTTCTCTATATGAACACTTGATCAGTATATCATTCGCTATCAGTATTCTAAGTTTTTGTTTCATTTGCAGATGAGAATTTCAAGTTGACACATGATGGACCTGGTTTTCTCTCAATGGCAAATAGTGGACCAAACACAAATGGGTCCCAATTCTTCATAACCTTCAAGCGCCAACCTCACCTTGATGGGTACTTGAAATTTGATTGCTATTAGAATTTCTTGTACCATTTTAATTTTTGTTCGTTGCCATGGAATTCTTGATGCTTGATTGGGCCAACAGTGTGTTTTGTGTGTTTACTTGATATGCATTGTTGATGAAAATGCATATCTTGAAAACTTATGCTTCAGGGATTGATGGTAAGTTAATAAGCACTAAGAGCTCAGTTTTTATGTCTAATCTTATGTTCAAATCTTGAAAACTGCCTGCTTTGAGTCCTGTTATTCGATGGGTCTGCTTGTTGTGGGGAGTGTTAAGGGTGTTACATTTCTTGGCCATGGTTGGATCTACTTCCTTACTTTTTTTGGCTCGATGGTAACTTAACACTACTCATTAACTGTATGGCAGGAAACATGTTGTTTTTGGGAAGGTTGTGAAGGGAATCAATGTAGTTCAGAAAATTGAGATGGTAGGAACAGCTAATGGGAAACCTTCAGGAACTGTGAAGATTGTAGATTGTGGTGATGATGCTGAGAGGAAAATTCTTAAGTCAGTTGAAAAAGATAAAGGTATTAAAGGGGTTTTATTCTGGTTCAGTTCTTACTTTTTTAAGAGAACACATTTTAGATGCAAATTATAATATGATTCTGTTACAGGAAAAAAGAGAAAATCAGGGAAGATATCTTCCTCTGGAAAAATTTCTGATGAGGAAGTGAGAGGAGAACGCAAGAAGTCCTTGAAGGAAAAGAGAAAGAAGAGAAGAAGAAGAAGATATTCTTCATCAGATTCATACAGCTCCAAAACTGAATCAGATTCTGATTCAGAATCAGATATAGCTTCTGATTCAGATTCTTCGTCATCTGATTCAAGTTCTAGTGATGGAAGGCATGGAAAGAAGAAATCTAATAAAAGAGATAACAACCAGCTTCGGAGGAAAAGAGGGGATAGACAAAGGGAGAGGAAGAGAGGCCGACATGGCAAACGATCAAGACGCATGCCCAAAAGGTCTGGTTTACAATTACTGATAGTGCATTTACTCTTCTGTTTCCTAACATCCATGATGTTAATTTTGACCTTGTTTTCAGGAGATCGGAGAGTTCAAGTGATACAGAAAGTGAGAAGTTTATTGGCAGCAAAAGCGGTTCAGATGATGATAAAAATGATAATCGAGTCTCTTCACGTAAAACAAATAACTTAAAAGATGCTGAAAACAAACATCCTAGGAATCTCGGTATGCTATCCTTTTCCATTTTTACATGTGGCTATACATTTATGAGTGTGTTTTTTTTTGGGGTTAAATGAAACAGCATGGCTCAGAATGAATTTCATTTTCTTTTAACATTGACAATATTATAGTTTAGAACTCATGAGTGATTTTTATTTATCAGACGTTGTGGAGGAGTCCCCCCATGTACTAAGAGAAACTGTTCAAAAGAATTCTGAGATGAAGACAACGGAGTACAACTCATCCCAAGAGGAAGGTGAATTGTCTCCAAAGAATGAGCTCTTAAACAATGGGCATGATACAGAAGCTAAAATTGTTAATCGATATTCCTACTCAGACAGCTCCAGGTTTCTACTGCTTGCTTACTCCACTTATATTAGTGCATTTCTTTGCCAAATTTTGATTTTGTTGAACTGGAGCATGCATACCTTTAAGTGCACTTACAAAGCTCCCACACATATTTAATCCACAGAAGCCCAACTCCCAAAAGGTCAAGAAACAGTCCTAGGAGCATACCTTGCCTGAGTCCTAGAAGAATTTCTGGAGGTAGTCCATTGGGTGGTCCTGTTCATAAAGGCCCTGAACCTTCTGCCTCAAACCATGGACGGGACATGTCAAGAAGCACTTCTCCAAATGGGACTTCAAAGCGTGTCAGAAAAGGGCGGGGCTTTACTGACCGCTATTCCTTTGCACGTCGCTATCGTACTCCTTCTCCAGAGCGTTCACCTCGTAGTTCCTCCTACCATTCTGGTGTAAGAAATATGTACAGAAGGAATAATGATAGGTAACTCCATGAGACTGAATTAGGTAGGGTGGTTTTGTTTTGGTATTTAAATATGTTTTCTGTATCTATGAAGGTACTCAGGCTATAGACGTTACTCTGAGCGCTCACCATATAGACGTCACAAAAGCCCACCAAAAGGCGACAGCCCTCCCAGGTTCTCTCTCTCTCTGTCTTTCTCTGTGTGTGTGTGTGAAAGGTGAACTTTGTCAGAGTTTGTTTATGTACTTGTATATCATTGTGAGTTTCCAGAATCTGATAGTGTAGACGAAAAGACTTGTGCAATTGGAAGATGGAACAGTGCTTGTTGGTTATCCTGGACTTAGTTGTAATTTGTGTGCATAGTGTTGCCCTTTGATTGATTAGATTAATTTTTGTATAGTATTGCCCTTTGACTGTTTTGTTCTTTTCTAACTTTTTTTTTGCCTTGTATATTTAATTACTTATATTTCTGGGATTATTTGCAACCATGAAGCAATACATATAGCACTAACCTACATTATCTTATATATAGTTTTCGAAGGAGAAGAAGTCGAAGTAGAAGCAGTTCTCTTAGTCCAGGTCATTATCGTGGCCATAATAAGGACCGCAGCCGTAGTCGGAGTCCTATATGTAGTCCAAGTCCAATAGATAAGCGACCGATTGTAAGTGACAGGCTAAAATCCCGTCTTGGTCCCCGAATTGAGCATCAGCGCTCACCAGATAGAGGTAGAATGAAATCCAGGTCCAGGAGTGAAGAGTCCTCCCGATCTAGATCAGTAGATGCCATGCCACCAAAGAGTCGCAAAAGGACATCAATATCTCATAGCAGGTCAAGATCCAGCTCCCCATCCGGACAAAGGGGGCTAGTTTGCTATGGAGATGCCAGTCCTGATACTAGGTAGTTTGCACTGGCATCTTGGTCGATGGAGAGAAGCACTCTTGCCTGGTGTGCAAATTGAAACTGTTAAGGGTTTGGTTGGTTCTTACTTAACATCGCAATGTAATTTGAATTGGATTTCCTACTTAGGCTTTTTCATGTCGACTTTGATTTCAAGGGATATGTTGGAAAACTTGATTGATAAGGATACTGATAGACTTAAATGCTTAATACCTTTTGTGTGGCAACAAGATTGTTTTGGTTGTAAGCGTGAAAAAGATAAAAATTAAATAAAATATAAAACTGAACTCAGCTTCCATGAAGACAAAATTACTAAATGAGAAAAATATGGGGAAAGAAACTTGTGGTTACCATTCTATTCTAATAGAGATAGCTAAAAGTATGAAATAGGCATTTGCAAACAGCAGATAGGTTACCAGGCCAGTCTCTAATGGATGCAGCATCAGGCGTCCACTTGAAAAGGAGCAACTTAACATCTAAAGGCACATGAGTTGGCTTATCATTGTTGAGTAAAATGTCTTAGCAAATTAAACAGGACTCAGAGGCATATCAGCATATGCCAAACACCAAAAACCTCTCTCTCAGATTGGTTGACCTTTGGGTACAATTTTATCTTTGATCCACATATAAATAGGAACTAGTACGTAGTAAGCCCCAGCCAAGGCACCCAAAATCAAGCGCGACAGAAACACTAATGGATGTACAGGCTTTGCAACATCCTCTTGCTTCGGACCAAGCTGCATTATACATCATACATAACTTCATCAATACTAAGAACGAAAATATAAATAAAGAAATAACAATACAAAACAAAAGGAAACAAATCGTACAATCACCAAGTAACAACTAGTTTCAATTATAAATTATAACCATAAAGGTTATAAAATCATACCCTGCAATGCAAATGCATTAACAATATCTCATTTTGATGTAACTCAGTAGGATAGAATGAAGTAATCAGAACTTCGCACCACTGTCTAAAATAAATGAAATCAATTACCAGTACTAAAGTTGTCAATAAGATCCAATTCGACAGTGCAAGCCAACCATTTCTTATTAAGCTATAAACTTCTCCACATCTATAGCATATGATTCCACACTGCTCTCAATTATTACTTTGCTTCATGACCTCTATGCATTGCTAGTTCAAAGCCCATACATAAAGGAGCTACCACTACAAATTTTTTGAATTTTGACACGCAAAACTATACAGAAGTACTATTAGAATAAAAGAAACAAGTGGAATAAAAGATAAAGCAGGAAGAAATTATTAAATAGCAGAAATTGAACTAATCAAAGCAAATCATGACATAGCAGGATAGACAGTATAAAAATCTCTGTATTTTCCAACATTGTCATCGACTCTATACTCAAAATTCTGACAATTTTCAACATGTTCTATAAAAGCATTAAGATGCATCCGTGACTAGTGGGAAATGAAATAGAAGAAAACATTTTAAGAAGTACTAAGTATAGAAGCAAGTTACCTGCAAAGGAGAATCCCCAGATGCTGGTTTAACACCTGTTACAGAACATCCCATGATCAACCCATGCCTGCGAACCCCACGGTACCATTTTGGGCCAATCCTTTTTAGTTGTACATCCTTAAAACCTGCCTTTTGAAACCATTCAATATACTCTTCCTCCTTTGGGAAAAGCATCCATACATCTGCAAAGAAGCGAGACAACCAAAATGTTGGATAAACAGGACCGATTATGCATGCTTTTCCTCCGAGTTTCAAGACCCTATATGCTTCCCTGATGCCACGCTGTGGGTCTGGCCAGTACTCGATGCTGGAAAAATGAAATTTTACAATTCCCATAAGAGGCAGAACTACATAGGTTAATCTCTCTTTTCCCTTTCTCACCATATCAATAATGTTAACCGTTTTGCAAATTTACAATATATTCGAGTTCACCCATAAAAACAAAGTATGCAATCAAAGACTTCCCTGTATTCACCCATAAAAACAAAGTATGCAGTCAAAGACTTCCCTGTATTCTCCCCTTTTCACCTTGTTTCTTCAAAAGGGATATTGGAGGAATACGATTCTACTGTATAGTTATTTAAATTTCATTTACATAACCACTTCCTTTAACACACATTGTTCATATGAACAAGCAAATATCTGTACATTCCAACAGGATTCTACGAACTCAATAACCAATTAAATTCATCAAGTAAATTTATACAAAACGAGTATTTTTTTTCCCCCAAAACAGATTTTTGCTTAAAAACATACTCAATTTTGCCAATAATAGCTCAATTAAAAAAAATTAAAAAAAATAAATCCTAGACAACATCACTATATGTTAGAATGATGACACAATTATGAAATACTATTTGATAGATAAAAAATGTTAGAGAAAATCACACTAAAAAAATTGAGCCATCATACCTTCCGGCAGATACATATCGATCAGCATAATCAGTACGGAAAGGGAGTTCCTCAGCGTCACCCTCAATAATCTTGCATTCCTTCAAAGGCTCCTTCTGCTTAGCCTTAGCAAGCTGATGAGGGGACTGGTCGAGAATGGTTACATTTTTGGCATCCACATGCTTAACTATACCCAAAGTCGTAAATCCAGTACCACCCCCAACATCCACAACAACCATGTTCCGATCACTGAGATCAGCAGGTTCGAGTGCATCATCTCTCATGTCCTCAGTCCAATGCCCTGGGTTTATAACATGGTCATACACAATCGAGAGGAACCTGTAGAACCAAAACGCCTCTTTTTTGTTCTGAATGAACCTAGGCTGGGAAGCCGGCCTAGAAGCTGAGAGACTGCACTTGGGCACAGTAATTCTACCACCAGACTTCGAAATTCTAGCACTGTAAACCAAACCCACCTTGGGAAAGTTCCTCCCATGAAAATCCGACCCCGAAAAACCTAACCCATTTGGTGTTATTCCTCTGAAACGAGTGAGGTTCTCAGCTCCGTTGAGCAGCGCAGAAGCCATAATATGATCAAACAGAGAATACCCACAAAGTAAAGCTAGTAAATTTCACTTTAGAGTACAGTGATATAGGTAATACAGCGAAAACCCACAAAAAAACCCTACCAGATCTTTTAGCTATTGTCGTGAATGCCAGTGAATATTAAGTACTTCAGTGATTCCGTAAGAGAGCGATTATTCTCCAACCCCTCCGAACTGGAGCAGCGAGAGAACCGCTAGTAGAGCAGCAAACGAGGCTCACCGGTTCAGCGATTGAGCTCGAAAGGAGAGAGTGATAAACAGGAACCACAGGCTTTGGCCCCCATACATAAAAACAAAAAATCTCGGTGATTGGTGTCCCTCACAAAAAATCTTGTGGTTGTATTTAGGTTTGGTTTTGGCGTTTTTATTTATTTATTTTTAGTTTTTTCAAACCAAATTCAACCCTTCAAGCTAACCAAACCAAATAGTATCAATCATTCTCAGTTTTTTTTCCAAAAAATAAAATAAAATTCTTTAATAATATATTAAAAAAATATATGTATATATATATATATTGTATAAAAAAAGTTAAAAAATAAAAAATTGGTATATTCTCTGTAAAAGAAAAAAATATAAAATGTATATGTATTAGCATTTCGGTTTGATTTTAGATTAAAAATTATTGAAACCAATTCAACTCATTATATGACAAAAATTGAACTGAACCACATAAACTCAGTTAGGTTAATTTGCCCATGCGCAAGCAGTCCCAATTTATTAGGGAGCTATCTTTTTATTTTTATTTTGTGTGTTTTCATTGGTTTTGGTAATAAAGATGCACTGAACACAAAAAGAGCTCTTGAAATAAGGATGCATGAATCGTTCTCTTCTAATAGCAGTAAAGAAACTTAGTTATAATGCTAGATTTATTAAATTTATAAATTAAATTTATTTGTCAAAATGATGCAGCATAATTTTATTGAATTTCACTTTCTATGAATCTAAAGTATAACTTTTTACCAACCCAAATTTAATATAAAATTTGATAAATCTACCATTATCCATGCTAATAAGGTTACGAAGAAGAGAATTCAAATTAGAAGAATTAAAAAGTAAATTGAAGGCAACGATTAGATTCTGTTTGACTACCAAGTAAGCTAATTTATTTGAGAACCTAGCATTCCAATTAATTAATCGTCTCAGAGATTCCAACCCATGATGAATTTGGAGGATTTCATGGTGGGTACTCCACCCTCTCGGGTCTTATTTTCCTTTGATCTCCTTAACAATTACTTGTGCATCCAAGGATCGAGTGAGATTAGTCCATCGTTTTCCCTTAGCTACACCAATAGCCAATTTTAAAGCTGTAACTTAACGCGTCATGAGGAGATTCACAGGAACAAATGTGAGAAGCAAGAAATTTTTATTCTGCCTTTGTATTCACGAGCCACCATTGTTACTGTTGACTGACAATCTTTGAAAGTTACATCCGCGTTAACTTTCCACTAACCCATTGATGGAGTAGTTTTCCATGTTGCCTCTATCATTCTTTCCAACAACTGTGCTAATACTATCCATGAACTCATTCAAAAGCCTTTTTTTTTCTTTTCTTTTCTTTTATTTAACATAACGACCACACCTCCTCAGTGTATTGCTCCTCCGAAAAAAAAAACTTTCCATTTCTAAACTTCTAGACACGTATAAAAGAGCAATAAAGAACACAGTTATTTCTTATTGAAATTCTGGAGACCTTATATGAAGGTCGGATTAATACAGAATTCCACCAACTTCCCAATGTTTGCCACATTATGATTTGATATAAATTGTCTCATCCATTTATTTTTTTAATTAACTTATTTTATTTTATTTTTGTCTTGTTGGATCCTTGGCCAATTTATTAGAGAGCTATTTGTTGGACAAAATATTCTCTTATTTTCAAGTTTTTATAGGTTATGATTTTTGGCAGTGTTTGGTAATTGATAAAGTTAATGAGAATATCTTTTTTTTTTTTTTTTTTTTTTTTTTGATTAAAAACTTTTCTTTTTTTGATAAATTAAAAACTTTTCTATGTTTGGATTCCAAATTTATAAAAGTAGGTGGGACACTTACTTTAATATTAAGTGGATTTTTCTAAAAAGACAAATTTACTTTTTAATTTGTAAATAAAATATAAATTAATTAATTTCTATATCATAAAATTTTATTATTAACCGAAAGAAAATTTTAATTCAGAAAATTAGTTTTAGTTTTCAAAAAATGAAAATTTGAAAATCAGTTTCTCTTTTGGCACTTTCCACGAGGGCATAGAACAAGAAAAGTAAAAAGGTGTTCTTCCTCCGAGGATATAAAAAAATAGAGGTAGCAGAGAATGCGCAAACTCGATGAAGCAAAACCCAGAATCTTGAATAAAGGCCATATATACAAGATGAGCCACTCAAATCCATGAAGTTTTCTTGGTCACAAATATTAAATAACAATACTCACATATATAATTGGCTATAATTCTACAACTTTCTTTGGGAGCATCAACCATTGGCCCAAAACTATGTCCCATCCCTCAGTTTTTCGGCGGGACTTCCAGTGTTTCCACTGCTAGCTGTTGGATTCCCCGCCCCCATTCCACAACAAAAAAGATCCTTTATTAATTCTTATAAAACACTTTCATTCACAAACTTAACGTCTCTACTACCTACTTAAATGTCAAATTCAAATTATAAACCATGGACATATATATATATATATATAGGAAAACCGGCTATGCCCATGAATATTTCGTAGCAAAATTCCTCCACCCAACCCCCACCCCCCAAACAAAATTCATTCGATTCTTTCTTTCTCAAGGACTCGATACTCAAAATGGTTATTCCGGTGAACCTCTTGCCGGACGATCCGAGCCCGGAGTGGATGAACAAGGCCGACAACGCCTGGCAGCTGACTTCCGCTACTCTTGTGGGCCTCCAAAGCATGCCGGGCCTCGTCATCCTCTACGGCAGCATAGTCAAGAAGAAATGGGCCGTGAACTCTGCGTTCATGGCCCTCTATGCCTTCGCCGCTGTTCTCTTTTGCTGGGTGGGCTGGGCCTACCAGATGTCGTTTGGCAAACAGCTCCTGCCGTTTTTGGGCCGGCCCGACACGGCTTTGGAACAGAGCTTTCTGCTACAGCAAGCATTCCTTGGCAAATTCCCGAACGCCACCATGGTTTATTTCCAGTTCGTTTTCGCAGCCATAACGCTGATTCTGATAGCCGGAGCGTTGCTGGGGAGGATGAACTTCCATGCATGGATGCTTTTCGTGCCGCTTTGGGTTACGACGTCGTATACTGTTTGCGCTTTTAGCATTTGGTCTCCCCAAGGGTGGTTAGCCAAGCTCGGGCTCATCGATTACTCCGGAGGATACGTCATTCACTTATCTTCCGGTGTGGCCGGGTTCACTGCAGCTTACTGGGTAGCACACCTACGTACACGCGTAGACTACCACTATCACATATTCAAACTATGGGTGGATGCGATCTGGTTTGATCTGGTTTTTTATAAAAATTCAGACCAAATTATAAATCACGGTTTAGCTTAATAACAAACTAAACAAAACTATTAAAACTATTTAAACCAAATTAAACTATTTATAAACGATTTGGTCCAGTTTGATTTAACGGTTTAGACTGCGACATTTAATTTTATAATTCAAAATAACTACAAGACTAAAATTTAATTTTGTAGTTCAAAATTTAAACTAATTTTAATACTATAATACTAAATTCAAATTCAAAATATTACAATTCAAAATCTAAATTAAAACAATATATTACAATATAAACTAAAAATTAACAATTAAAAATATATATTAGTTATATATATTATTAATAATAAAAAATATTATAAATGTATATAATATTAAATGCAGTTTGCAGCTTTATTTGGTTTAAAAATTATCTAAACTGTAAACTAAATTATTTAATTTGATAATTTTTTAACATAATAAATCAAACGGTTTTCGATTCCTAATTCAAACCCTTTTGACTGTAAAAAAAATAAATATGACTGATTGATGAATGCTTGATGCCGATGCTGTGGTGCAGGTGGGACCCAGGCCGAAAAAGGACAGAGAGAGGTTTCCACCAAACAACATCCTACTGATGCTGGCAGGAGCGGGACTGCTTTGGATGGGATGGACAGGATTCAACGGCGGAGATCCATACGCAGTGAGCATGGATGCATCTCTAGCCGTCCTCAACACCCACCTATGCACGTCCACTAGTTTGCTGACGTGGCTGATGCTTGATATTCTTTGCTTCGGGAAGCCGTCTGTGATTGGGGCCACACAGGGCATGATCACTGGCCTTGTTTGCATCACCCCTGCTGCTGGTATTGACACTTTCGTACTTTACTTTACTTTTTTTCTTTCTGCCAAACTATGAAATTATCTGTGCTTTTCTTTTCTTTTTTCCCCCGATATTAAACAACAAATATGACTCTGTATAATTTTTCTTCTATTCTCTTAGGGATAAGAAAACCTTCTATTTTGAAAAATATTTTTGATAACTAAAAATTAATTTAAATTTTGTCAGATCAAATAATTAAACTCTAGGACATTGTTAATATAATTCAAAAAGATGAACTCTTTTTTTTCTTTTGGTGTTTGGGGGAGGCAGGAGTGGTACAGGGTTGGGCAGCTATAATAATGGGAATAATGTCAGGAAGCATCCCATGGTACACTATGATGCACCTCCACAGCCAGACTTGGCTCCTCAAGCAAGTCGACGACACGATGGCCGTCTTCCACACCCACGCCGTCGCCGGAAGCCTAGGTGGTATTCTCACCGGCTTCTTCGCCGATCCTAAACTCAGCCGCGTTTTCTTCCTAGGTGACAGCTGGCAGCGTAACATTGGCCTCGCTTACGGCTTCGCAACTGGGCGGACCACAGCGGGGTTTAGGCAAATGGGGATTCAACTCCTTGGCATTGGATTCGTGATTTTGGTCAACGTTTTTACGACCACCGCAATTTGTTTGTTAATAAAAATTATAATCCCACTCAGACTGGAAGAGGACGATCTGCGAGTTGGAGACGACGCAGTTCATGGAGAAGAAGCTTATGCTTTGTGGGGAAATGGTGAAAGATTTGATAACTCTAAGCATAATTCGGTCTATGCCATGGACGATTTACCTCCAGCGGTGCCCAGAGATGGTGCTGGAGGGGACCAAGCAGTTCAAACTCATTCCGTGTTGTAATTAAATTATGATCTGGGTCCGAACCATCAATAATAAAGGAACAGAACCATCAATTTGCGCCAATGCGATGTTGCAAATTTGCATTTTATTTATTATTATTTTGTTTGGTCTAAGACATGGGTTTCTTTGCCGGCCACTGAGCAAACAGCTTGCAGTGGTGAGAAAGTGTTTCCCTTTCCCTTTCACGGACCGACATAGTAATGAGCTTTTTTTACTTTTATCTTTCCTTGTTCGATTCTTTATTGTGGTTCTACTATTCTCTTGTATTTGAGTGCTGCTGCCATCGAAGATGCTCAATGGAAAACGCGAATAAATTAATGACATCCACGTAAAAAAAAAAAACCAAAATCCATGATTAAAGAGCATCTAAAATATGCCTACTATATGACAATGTCATTTTCATTATTGGTTATTATAAGCTTGTGTTCTTTACTACAAATGTTAAAATGTTAGTATTAAATTTTAACAAACAAACATACATTTATAGCAATGTCGGTTGAAATGTCAAATATAGCATTCTTATGTCATTGTAGACATTGGCATTTGTTTCGGAGATATAGAGCCAAAATTCAGAATGTATATTTTAGCACTGACACTATTTTAGCAATTAGGCATTAATCCGTTAAAGATGCTGGGTGTAGCATAGAGAATAGAAGAAAAAGGCACTTTTTTAACACAAAAACAGAATCCCGTTCTGGTGGTCACCACTCTTTTTTTTGGGTGAATTGGTGGTCACCACTCGCCACTACAAAAGGGGTGCACCTTGGTAGGGGTTTAATGAAAATATTAGTAGATCATATGGCATATATATATTGTAATAAATCATAATTTTTAATAACAATATAAAGAAAAGTATCACTTTTATATAGATGTTTATTTAGAAAATGAAATGGGCAACACATTTGAAACGAAGAGTGAATGAGGAAATTCTTTCACCCAAAAAAAAGAGTGAACGACGAAATTTCATAGATTAAAAAAGACAAATAATAAGAAAATGTACCGCAAATTTAAAGTCAATATTTTGGAAATTTAAGCTTTATTTGATTCTATCCAATTAAAAAAAAAAGAGAGAATATTTCAAAACTGAAAAAATTACAATAAATAAAGGAAATAAAAAACCATTTGTTTATGGTTTGTTTCGTTGTCAAGTAAAAAACGGCTTCCCTTCCCAGAACGGACTCCGAAGCAAGAAAAAGAAGGCCAAAAAGTCGTGTTATTTTTCTGCGTTTATTTTTTTATTTTTGGTTTCGACTAGAAACAAAAACAGAGACAGTCACGGCAAAGAGAGGGAAAAGTCGATCTTGTACGGAAATTCAATCTCTCAAAAGAAAAAAAGAAATACTCCACCCAGATCTGCGTGGGCCGTTAAAAAGAGAGGGTGAGTAGTTGAATGCGGTTAAATGGTTGAGAAATCCAGAAACATGGGGTTCAAATGAATTCGCTGGGTTTTCCGTGGAGCTCCATTTGCAGTTCCAAGTGACTGATGGAGACTGAAACGCAGTCGTTTGCCGACGAACAGCTCGATTCTTCAGCAGGAGGAGCAGCATCAGCAGCAGGAACAGCCTCCAGTGATAACAGAGGAAAGCATCGGATTCTTGCTGAACTCAAGCGCCTCGAGCAAGAACTCAAAAGCTTGGAGGTTGTCTTTATTCTTTCTTCCTCGCTTTCAGTCTTCTCTATCTTTTTTTTTTTGGGTGTACGTGAATGCTGTTTGTTTCCCTAGAAAGTTGGTCTGTTAGAAGAACTTTGGCATTATTTTCTGCTTTTGCTTCCGTTATCATTATTCCAAGTTTTTTTTTTTTTTATTAAGCATGGAGCTCAAAATCTGCTGGACTTTTATAAAATATGAGTGAGAAAAACTCAAAAAATTAAACTTAATGCAATGTAAAAAAGAAAAACACATTTATGTTTCTGGAAGCAAGTTCTCTATCTTTGTTTCGGTATCTTGTATAGAATGAAAGAAAATGGGATTATAGTTTGTTTCTTTAAACCATTAACATTCATCGAATTTAAGGGAGTTTCTTTGATTTGCTAATTGGTTTGACTAGGTACTGAGATTGGGCCGGGTTTAGAATGAGCAACCTGGATATGTTCCACTCTGTTGGGTATTTTGGGATTAGTAATCAAATTTCTCTTAATTTAAACTCATTGATAAATTGGAGTTGCTGGTTTTTATAAACTTAAAGAACAGACTGTTGAGCGGATAAACTTCTGATGGGCATGGAGTTGGTGAAGGCCTTAACAAGAATATTTTGCAAATTGGAAACTAAAGGTCGCTTATTAAATCTTGTTATTATGCAACTACGTAGCTTGGAAAAGAAGCGCTTACTGTAGCATCTGAGTTATTAATTGTGCTAACTTTGAAACAAGTTTAAGGAGAAAATGCATGTATCTTTTTTCCTGTGAATTTTGTTGAGTCGTAATAGCATTAGCTACTTAAATGCCTACGAAATCAAGGTGTAAACAGACCTGTTCAAGATCTGTCTTAAGATTGCCATTGACAGCACAGCTCTTGCTTTTGACCTTCAAAATACATATTGGGTTTGTTTTGACTTTTGATGCTCTATGATTTTTCTAGCCTTCTTGGAACTCCATGTCAGATGTTCTTAGATGCCAAATATACGGGTTTTCTATTCCTTGCCATTTTTAATATTCTTGAGTATTGGTTTTCTGTCTCTTACAAAAATAAGAAATTCTTGACTTCTCTGTTTTTGCGGAGTCATAGGTCATGCACTAAGTTTTTCTCTTCTACTCTTTAGCTAGATGAACTATAGTCTACACATAACATGTTCTTTGAACTATCAGAAAACAGCAAGATGGGTTTTCATATCATTATGTTTGTATTTATTGGAATTCACTATCTAATTAATATAAACTCAGTTACAATCTAAAGTCTATACTTTTTTCTTCATTTTTTTTTTCTAATTTATGTTTTTTTCTATTTCTTTGCCTGTCCAGGAAGAGTTGGGAGAGCTTGAAAGAACCGAAAATGTCTCAACAATATGCGCTGAGTAAGTATGACAAATGGTTCTTCATATCCTAATTTTTGAAGATTAATAACTAATTCTGCAAACTAAAGTATAAGAATGATTCACCTAGCATGATAAAAGTTAAGTACAATGGACACAGTGGCACATGATGATATATTTTGTTGGTGCACTTAGATTGCTGCCTTATATAGAAGCCAGACCAGATGCTTTACTTCCAACGTAAGTTCTATAACTCATCTTCTCACTCTTTATTACTTCAGGTTGCTCTTATTTCTAATGCTCCATGATAGATTCATTCCTTTTACAGAATAAATGGCCCAATAAACTTACTGTGGGATCGATGGTTTGAAGGACCGCAGGATTCACAAGGTTGCAGATGTTGGATACTCTAATTTGTAAGCAAAAACATTTCTTGGTATTTGTTGAAGAGGCTTTCAGATCTCTCATATAGAAGAACTTGTTCAGCACAATTTTCTTTTCACTAAACATGCTCGATTAATCTAATTTCGATGTTCATTCTGAATTTTGGGCTATAGTTATATCATGCACGAATTTCCACCATTTCAATTGAAAGTTTTGTATATCAGTTTCCTCATTGTTCTTGGACGATCTTCCATCTACAAACTGAAAAGCTTTTAGAAGAGTAAGACTAAAAAATGTGGCGACAAAGAATTGTGGCTTTTTACCAACCTCAAAGCCATTGTTAAACAAGAATATGTCAGATCGTCAGGTGGCTTGAGATCATATTGACTGCAATTATACAGGGATTTGAAGATATGGGGTCCACATCCACGTAATTATATCACAAACACCTACTATGATACTCCGATATGGTATCTATTACCAGAACAGTCACCCTGTAAAATCCAGCGAAAATTTCTCTCTATCAAGCTTAAAGATGACTTGATATTGGTCATTTCCTTTTCGTCTTTTAGTTTTTTATGTCGTTAGCGGGTGCAACAGGGCTGGAAAATCAAAATAGTGTCGGTTATCGTGGGAATAATTTTACTGTTATTTGTACTTTTTTCCCCTCCTTTTTCCCCAAAACTTTTTGGTATTGGCAAGGAACAATTTGTCTTTTTGTTTATCATGGACAGCGACAGAATTCTATGTTGGATTATGTGAAATAGAAAATTTATCAAATTCTCAATTGACCAGATTTAAAAACTTCAATCTTCAACTTGGTGCATAAATAAAATAATCCACCACTCTTGAAAAAAAGAGAATAAAATAGCTACCAACCACATTGTGTAAATAGCTAGAAAGGCCGGAATTTCTTCAACCAAAGAAAGATTCAAAAAACCACAAAAGAAAAGATAGTAAAATCCTCTTTTGAACCATAATGAGGAAAATTGTACTTCCCCACTACCAGCCAGCTGATGTATTGAAAATGAGGACTAAACAATTAAAATCATAGAATCCAAAGTCAAAAGGACCGCAACTTCACATCTACAGAATAAAGCTCATTTTGTATCACGGTATCGAACTAAAGCAAGCAAAAGCGAAATCAAGAAAAGCTGAATGAAACAAATTGAAAAACATTTCATCTTTTAACTTAAGAAACTGGATGAAATTCAGAAAGAAGCAAACCGATGGCTAACTTTGCATGTATTTCGACATGTCCGTAGTTTGTAAAGTCAAAACTGAATTCCTTCCAGACCAATTTTACACGACTGAAATACGCAGCCAGAATATTCTCTACATCAGATGGAGAATTAACTGGAATCTTCAGCAGATTCCAGAAAATGTCAAGGAGTGAGCTATATTATTGATTGGTTTGTAGATGGTGGAGTAGTAGTGACGGAGATGATCTAAGCACCTTAGCAGACAAGAAGTATCTTAGATGGAATAGATGTTCCTCATTAGAAACACGAAGAGAAAAGCTGAGATTTGTCAGTAGGGATTCTTGTTCCCAACTCAAGGGACCTGAAGCATGAAGTGCCTGCACAGTTGACTTGTAAGCTTGAAGTTCTAATTTATGGATGTCAATTTTCAGTTTGTGAGGAAATATGGATGGATGTTTTTTGCTAGATGATGGAAATGTTGACTCAGCATCAGAACTATGACATATGACTTCCATAAGCTTATTCGAACTTCCGAAACAATCATCAGCAATCAGGTTCAAATTACAACTAGCAATGGAGCATTGATAACTATCCTCAGTATACTGAGGCTGAAAAGATTTGTTTACCGTTTCTTTTTCGGCTTCTACATAAAAAGTAGTGTTGCCAACCTGTTTAAACGAGGGACAATTTGTAACAAAATGCCTTTGACATACTCTCCTGTATTTGGTTTTGATTTTCTTTTCTTGAGGCTTCTTTCCAAAACCAAGGCACGACCTTTTTTTTCATGTTCCTTAAAGAAGTGCAAAATCCAATACGATTATGCATGCCCTTCACAAGAACTTTCTTCCTCTTTTGCTCTGCTGAGCAAGTTTCTTCACTATTTGCCTGTGCTTGAGCATTGCATATCAAGCTCCATGATTCTGAATTATTCTGTCTGCAATTCCTGGTTTCCTGCTTATCGTTTTTGGACCTGTAGGAATATCAAATATGTGCTTGGACATGAGAAATTTCAAAGTCTTCCAATAGTAGGAGAAATCTCTTATACATACAAATGCAGTCAAAAGTTAAAATAAGCTTTCCTCAAGTAATAACATCATTGAATATTTGCATGTGGAACTATCATGAAAAGTGAGCTTGCAAAACTTTTCGCAATCATAACTAGGTAAAACTGTGCTTGTAAACTAAACATTTTGTTCAAATTCATGTAAGAGAATATTTACAGAACAAACTAGGTATTCCTTGTAGCAAAAAACGCAAGCCAAACAAATATTAGTTTAACAACATTAGGCCAGAAGTGAAAATGCATAACAGGGTTCCAAGAGCAAAAACTCATTCCCTTACATTTATAATCACAGACCAGTTATTCACATGCCAAGCTTGCCCATTCCTTAGATCGGATGCATGAAATTCCTTGGGTTGGATTGACCCAGAAAATTTAATAACCAAGCGATTCTTCTTCAATAGTTTTGCTACCTTCCCAAGCCTCCAACATTGCATATCTAATGCATCAGCTACATCACCAACCGTCCATCTTTGCTTCTTTGGATTTCTCTTTGTGAACCACTGGATATTTTGCAGAGCAGATTGAATGATCGAATGATTATTAGGTAGTTTAGTAGAAAACAAAATTTCATCTCAATTATAAATTTCTTTACAATCATAGAGCTAAAGCAACGAACAGAAAAAAAAAAAAAAAAAAAAAGCAGCTCAATCATCAAATACAAAGAAACCGGTTTAAGTCAAGCAATATAGGCCTTAAACAATCCATGTCATCATAAGAAGTAAAATATGAGATCTTGGCTCCAAACAAATACAACTTCTAGTTAAATCCAATATCAAACTTTAATTTAGCCTCTTTAAAAAAAAAATTATATGAAAGAAGCTAATCAACCAGTACCGAATAAATTCAACATGTTACAAATCACAATAGACAAATATGGCACAAATTTCATGCTTACTCAAATAAAACATACCGTTTTGTGTAACTTCCAGATGATTTTTTTTTCTTCCTTTCTCATAACAAAGCATGCAACCCAGAAGAAGAAGAACACTAAACTATTACAGAACTAATTATTTTAATAAAAGAAAAAAAAAACAGAATTATAGATTATATCTAGAAAAACTAAGAGGGATATGAAATTAAGATTAAAGAGGGGAAAAAATAGTAACAGTAACAGTATAATTGTGAATTGTGAAAGAAAGAATAAAGTGAGAGAATTGAATGGGGATTGCGTGATTGGTGTTGCTTGTAAAGCAGAATGGTATTGTATTTTGTGCTTCCTTTCAGTCAAGATTTTATTTTGCAAAGGTTAACAAAACTCTAGTTTTTAAATCTTTTTTTATTTTTTATTTTTGGTAATACTCTGGTTTTCCTTTTATAAAATGGTTGGGCTCTCTCTATGTTTTTGAATTTTGTTATTTGTTAGTAAAATTGATTACTAATAAAATTGCAGTTTATATAATAAATTTTAATTAAAAGTATTTTATTTTATTTTTTATATTAAATTATTAGTTTAAAAATAAATTATTTAATGATAACAATTTAAAATTGAATAAGTGCTGTGACCAACCATTAAAAAACGAATCCGCGTGTTACCTATTTTTTAATTGTTTATTTTTTCTCTCTATTCTCTCATTCATGCTATTTTTTTTCCTTCCTCTTTTCTTCCCCTTCATTTTTCCTTCCTTCTACAAACGAAGCCAACATCCGAAATGCTCCTTTTGATTTCCATTCCTTATGATTTTTGTTTCTCAAGAAACTGAGGGTGGGAAAAGAAAATTAAGTATCAAAAAATATTGTCTTCATTTGGTGAGGCAATTGGGTTGAAGATTATGAGAGATTTCTTTGTCAGAAGTAATGACCAGACATGGACCAATTCGACACGATGAGATTTTCTTCCGAATCCACCATCGAATCTTTTTGCAACATCTGAGTTTCTTTTTGTCTATCTATTATATGAAAATTTCAGGTTTTGAAGCTTTACGTGTTCTTTGTTTCCCCACGGAGAGTTTCTTGCGTTAGCAAATAGAAAGAAAAACGAAGGATAAGAAAAGAAAAGGGAAAACAGAGAACACTCACGAAAAGAGGGAAAAAAATTAAACAACTTAAAAATAGATCAGTTTTGTATATCACACGTGTTGGTTTTTCATTGGTTAACTGCACCACTTCTATTTAAAATGACACTTAACAAATAAATTTTCTATATAAATGTGGTAGACTCTCTATGAAAAAGTTTTTATAGCCTATCCGACGTATAAGTAGGAAATTCTTACAGTGAATCGGAGTGGTAGAACTTATAATCCAACTTACTAATAGAGTTTTTTACGAGTGAGTCGGTAATATAGTCATAAACAAACTTTGACATTTTAGGTTTTTTAAAACTTTCAAATGAGAGTAGTAGAAACCTTTACACAGCTAATTGGTTGGGATCTTATTAATAAGTCAGAATAGTCATACGAAAACTTGTTTTTATCATTTTTTTCAAAAAAATTATAGTAGAGGCATTGCTTATTCGTCATTCTCATCTACTGTATAACTCTATTTTTTAACGTAGGAAATGTACTAAACTTTTAAAATAAATTTTGATGACAAAAATATTTTTTTTTTGTTTTGCTAGATTTTAAAATTAAATTTAACTTTATTTTTCACACATAAATGTTTTTTTTATAAAGCATCCATAATAGTTATAAAAATAACTATTAAATACCAAAAAAAATTATTTATATATTGAACAGTTTTGCAGAAATTTCGATTATACAAAAGTTAATGACAAAAATATTTTGGAAAAGAAATAGTATGTGAATAGGCAATGCGTTGAAGAAATTTAAAATTTTCAGCCGTGTGTTGATTTTTTTATTTTAATGTTATTTCGTTGCATTGCATCTCTTAACAATTTTTTTTTTTTTCTCTAAAAGAAATGTTTATATAAACCAAAAAGGAGAAAGCTTACATAACGCCATCCTGTCCGAGAGAGATAGGGGAACAACCCTTTTTATCCTTCAACAGGGAATCAAAAAATAGCTCGGAAAAATAATCCGGCCAGATAAAACCAGTAAACTCATGAAGAGCAGCATTTTAGCAATCAAATGAGCAGTGATGTTTATATGCACTGATGTTTATATTACGATGACACCAAACAAACTTAACATTCAAAAAGCACTTGCATCTCTTAGCTACTTATGCAAGTGGTTCTAGACTTCTAGTATTGGGCCTATTTGGCCTTTTCGATCATCAAATGGAATAACCCATTCTTACCTTTCTATTTCTTTTGTTCAAAATAGCTCATACCTGTCCAAGTTTCATCAATCTACATAGAAAGTGGCTCTAAATACACTTGGAAAATATTAAATTTCTTTCTTATGCCATTTCTTTGTCTACATTTATTTTTAACATTTCATGTGTTATAAAGACAAACGAGTTTTAGAATGATGTGAGCTTGATAGTTCTGGGCGGGATCTTTAAAATTTGATTTATATTGATTTTACTTTTTTTATTTTAAATAATAAATTATATTCTCTTTATTTAATGTCGTTTTTAACTCCATCAACCAAGTTTAGATGATGGCGACAGGGGTGTAACATTTCAGCACTTCCATCTATCTCCATCAATCATAATTATAAATTATTTTTATAAAAAAAAATTATAAATATAAATTATTTATATGAAATTTTAGAATAGATATAATTGGAATAGTTGTTTTACCAAAAAAAAATGATTGGAGTAGTTGGAATTTTTTTTAATAAATAATTATTTACGAACAGTTGGTTAAATGAATATACAATGTAAAATCAAACATATGAGGAAAATGAAAAGAAATAAAATAAATTGAATTTTATGCACAAATTTAGAGGACCCATCTCTTTTATGTTCTTTAATTTGCAGGTCAAAAACAGGTTATTCTTGAGAAGAACTGCAATTATTTTAATTATCAAACAGTTGTTAAAATTTATGACCTTGTTTGATTGGATATTTTTTTTTGGTAAACCTTGTTTGATTGGATCGAATTGGCCTTTCAGATCAAATTTTCCTATTTTGGGGAGTTGTATTCTTTTTTTCTCATAGACGAATAGCATCCACGCAAATACATCCATGTAGATCCAAACTGTTAGTGGAAAACAACTCCCAGAAGTAAAATAAATCGTTAGCCTTTTCAGAGTTTCTCAACCCCTCATTCATTAACATTAAACTAAAACAAAATAGTAAAAGCAAAAAAAAAAAACAAAATATTTTTTTATTAAATTTTAAAAACTTTCAAAAATAAGAACTTAAAATTTTTATTTTCTTTTGATAAAAAAAAATAGAGACTTTAATATAAATCAATGGCAGATGAGTTGGCAGGCAACAACCAAAGTTAATAAGTCCATTACATCATCGATCATCATGATGGTATTAAATATTGAAGTAAAATGCATTGAAATCTGAACAAGTTATTACAACTTTCACAGAAAACTTAAACATTAATTAATAAACTATCATAATATAAATTAGTTCTCAATCATATATATTAAGATTATCTTAAGAAATTCATCAAAAGAAAAAAAGATTATCTTAAGAACTCTATATTAATAATAATACGATTCCATGTTCTTCCTTTCCCTAAATGAAGACCGTTCACTATTAATAAAAAAAAAATGAAGACCCTTCACTATTACCAAAATAAAAAAATAAAAAATGAAGACCCTTCACTTATAAAGAGACATGGAGAGAGAAAGAAGGCATGTGACTGTAAAGGACTAAGGTGGGCAATGGGCATCCATCAATGTGAGAAAAGCCCTTTACTTTTGGCAGATGGGTTTACGCTTCCCAAGCAAAGTGGTAAGAAAAAAAAGCAACCTCTCTTTTTTCCCTCAATTACATTTCATATTTAGAAACCTTTTTTTATGAATAACCTGCAAAACTTAAAATATTTGATAAGTGAGTTTAATTGTTTAAAATTATTGAATTAGATGTATTTAATAGGAAATTTTAAAACATGCTATACAAGTATTTCAAATAATTAAATTTATTTATTTTTAATTTTTTTTAATGGATGGCAATGTATTTATATGTATATATAAATATATGATTTTATTAATATAGATTAAGTTATTGTTCAGAAAATAATAATCTATTTTAATCATTTGATGCGTACAATTAAATGCATTGAGAATATAATTATGTGCATTAGAGAACTACAGTAAATTATCGCTCTTTAAATAATAAACTATATCATTAAGTAACATTACTGTGTATATATATGTATGTATATATATATATATTATTTTCAATTTGCCTTAGTCTTTGGCCCCGTAATTTTTTTTAAGGAAAAAATACAGTCCTAAATATTTGATCTATATATGTCTTGGGAAAATGAACCTGCTCCACCGGAAATTCCCAAACCTTTGATCTTTAAAGCAAAATCTGAAATTGACATTTACACCTCTAAATTATTTGCAATTTTGAAGTGGAAAAAAAAAAACCCACAGTTTGTGTTCAGCAGGGAAAGACGTATAAATGCTACTGACTTGCTGAAACAGCAGGAACTAGATGTTTATTTAATATATATATATATAAATACATAACTTTGCTTCTTCTTCTTCTTTTTTTCTTTTTTTTATGACTACGTAACTTTACTGTTTGCAATGTGAATATTCTTTTTGGACATTTCAGCAATTTTAATGGGATATAATATAGAAAGACCAAAATAAATAAAGATACTGTTAAGTCAATGTATATTTGAGTTATGGCTGATTAATTGAATATCTAATCCAGATATTTATGGATAATTCGGGATAAATAAAGGGCAAGATCTAGCAGAAAAACATGTCAATGTAAGATCTACGTCATATGGCATGTGCATATGCATGGATTATTCAAACTTTAAACAATATATAATTCGAGAAAATGAAAAATAGGTAACATAAAAAGTCATGTGCATGCTGGAAGAACCTTGGATCGATATTCTGTGGAAAAATGATCGATATTGTATGCGCATGACACATATTCCATACAAATAATTAGGCGATTGATGATAAAATCCAATCACAGCGAAAAGAGTCACGAGTTACAATTAGCCTTCCATACTACATTCCAAGATTAACAACTATTCATATGCATTTATATCTTGCCACTACTTAATACTACAATTTTCTATTTTTAAAGGAAGTTAATATTATATATACGAATACAACGTCCTTTGGTCATATCACTTTCTTTTAGGTCTTTGATTACAAGCAAAAAGTGTAAAGAAACGAAAATAAAATATTATATAGGCAAAAAAGGACATTTTTTTTTTGGTAACTATAAGCGCAAAAGTACTTGAAGACTATTTTGACTTAACATTGAAGATATTACTGGTAGACCATATCTAGCTTATGTATGTAAAATAAATATGTGACTTTTTTTAAATACCGCATGCCTTGGATCGATATGTAGTATCCAGAAAATAAAAACACAGTGTAATAAAAAAATATAGGCAAATTCAAATTAGAAAAGATAACACATAATTAATTTCGTTTATTTACTACATGTTCGCTTCTTGTGTAAAATATAAATTAATTTACTTTGTTTATCTTTAAATAAAAATAAAAAAATTGAAACAAAATTACCAAATTTATTTTTCAAAAATGAAAGTGCTTATAGCAAAAAAAAGAATGCCAAACCAGGCTTAAATCGAAGAAGAAATAATTGAGCGCTAACAATAGGAGGGAGAGAGCCTCAAAAGAAAATTCATCAAAAAGAAAGGCCTAACTAATTCCAAATTGGTTTTACACGCTATTAGTACGTAGGGATTTAGTAGGGGTGTGCAAAAAAACCAACTAACCGATTAAAATAACCGATCAAATCCAATCCAACCTGATCGGATTGGTTATTTTAATGTAATTGGATTGGATCGGTTATGAAAAATTAAAAACCGAAGGCCAGTTCGGATTGGATCGGTTCGGGGTATTAAAAACCGACCAAAACCGATCCAATCCAAACCGACCACTTTTTTTATTTTTTATTTTTTAAACAAAACATATGAAAATTAGTTTAATATTATTAGTATGTAGGCTTTGTTATATTAGCTTAAATTTAGAGTTGGATTACTCGATTATTATATTAGTGTAATAATTTTGTTTTAGTTTAATATGTTTATTTGTCATGTTATTTTTTAATCATTTATGTGTTAGGTTTGAAAAAACATATAATTTTTTATGGATTACTTAGTGGGCACTTTATGTGTTAGGTTTTGAAAAAAACATAATTTTTTAAACAAAATTTAAGTACAACAAATTTTTAGTACAAAAAATAGCTCAAATGTCAAATATTCAAAGTAAAAAAAGCTTAAAAATTAAATTTTGAAAAGTCTAAAAAAATTAAATAAAAATTTAATCGAAACCGATCAACCAAATTGATCCAATCCAATTATTAATTGGATTAGATTTGATTGGATTTAATGTATAGATCGGATTGGATCGGATTGAAAAATAAAAAACCGATCACTAATTGGATCGGATTGATTATTCCCAAAATAAATCGAATCGTAACTGATGCACACCCCTAAAATTTAGAAACTTTAGCAGAAACAGAGGAGAGAATCCAATAATATTTAATTAATCAAAATAAAATAATGTTTTCTTGGGCTGAAAACATAAAGAATAAGAGTTGACAGTCTCCAAGGAAGTCCAACTACCTAAACAGCAGGGAAAGGAATCATAATCTCATATCCTCCATGATTGTTTCAGCATTCCCAAATCCATTCTCTCCAATCAGCTAATTTGTACAATAAAATATAAATGATAATAGTGTAGGGGATTCTCAAATCACATGGGAATAAATCACCAAAAAAAAACACCATATAGGAGTAGCTAAGCTTAGGGGGATAATACATATATAGGAACTAACGGCACATTTCCATGAGCTAGCTTAGCTTCAACTCATATATTCAGAATCTTATATAATATGACCCCCTATTTGCAATTTGTATACTGAGTAGCCCCATATCAATATTCCATAGACCAATAGAGAATCCATATATAACAAGGGTGTATAAGAGAGTTTTGGAAATTGGCCTCTGTCTTTCCAAGCCTAAAAGGTGCACAAACCACTGGGCGTCTTGTTTTTTAATTACATGGGATACAGAGGAATGTGTGCAGAAGAGGTGGGTCGGTGAGAGAACATGGGAGTTTCAGGTTTGGAAACTGTGCTATCCTACCGTATTCATGTAACCAGGACATGGGAACTTGAGGAACTCATCAAGGGAAGGGACCCACCCAGTTTTAATTTTTATTTTTTTATTACTTTGCAGATATAACTTTTATTTTTTAATATATATTTTTCTTTTGGTGAATTTTAATATTTTATATTTATATTTATATTTTACAGTTAGTGGTCAGATCAGATGGGTGAGACTGTATTTATGATGACGAAAAGGGTTGAAAGTGGAGGGTATGCAGATCTGAAATGCATGTGGTTTAAATGAAAAGAGAGAGAGAGAGAGATGAAAAAAAGGTGAAAAAGAGTCTGGCATGCTTTCTTTTATCACATTGTAACGCATAATAATTGTTTATAGACCCAAAGACAAGACAAATGAAAGAGATGTTTAGGTTCTTTGAGAATGTGAAGCATTGGGGGGTTGGATAGAACTTCAGAGGCATATCCACAGACTAATAGCCTCACATGGCACAAACAGAAAGCTTACGCTTTTTTATGTTTTATTTTATTTTTCTTTGCTTAAGACAATCCACATGGGGTGGCAGCTCGACCCCTATTTTTGATGATTGGAACCCCACTTATCATGATGAGGCCCATGTCATACAGCTGAGTATGGTGTGACTCCAAATGACTATGTTTGGCAAGCGGGAAAGTTATTTTCCTATCAAGAATTTTGATTTTGAATTCCATCCTATAGGAAGTGAAAAATATCACATAAGTGAATCTTTTTTCTTTTTTTTGGGTAAATTCACATCAATGAATTCCAGTAACTTGGATCGGTTCTGGTTTCACCTATCCTAAAATTTTAAACTCTAATTATCTATCTCAGACTCTGTTTTACTTTCAATTTTATGGTATCAATTAATATGGATAATAAAAATGGAACTAAAAACGTAGCGAGACAAATTTTTCAAAAAAAAAGAAAAAAGAAAAATAGCGAGCGAGGAATGAAATATTGCGTTTAATTTCTATGGAGCGTGATAGAGGATCTGGATTATTTTCAATAAATATTGTTACTTTTCTAAATATAGTAGTAACGAAGATTTACTCAACAGCAAACAATAAAAAGATGTGACCAAAAACAACCAGAATTTTTTGTTTCAAGCTAAATTCACAAACGAGAGTTTGCTGCAGTACTATGAATTTGGCAAATTAATAGATAACATTGATGACATGTTTAGAATCCTATGTTGTTTTGCATATCCATACCTTATATACCAAATAGGATTCACATAATGATAAATATTTTATTAACTTCAAATATAAAAAATACAAAAAAGCTATTTGAAGATGAATGAAGTGTGCTTCCAATTCACGATTTCATAGCTTTAGATGTGGGTGGCATACTAACTGAGTATAAAAATAATATATAATTATAGTAATTATATTAAATTTAAGAAGAAGAAACACAAAACAAATTAAATTTTATACCACGGTGTTAATTTGAGTGACAAATCAACTAAATTAACTTATATTTATACAGTAATAATAATGTAACTGTAATATTTGTGGCATGAAAATTTATATTATTTAAATAAATATATACTCGAATAAAAAATGGTTCTACAATAGTATAAGATTTTGATGATTATTAATTAATTACATATTATATTATTACTATTATTTTTAGAAAAAAATGACTTTTTAAGGTAAATTTGTATTTTATAAAAATATAAAATGTCTAATAGAGTTTTCAAACACTCACATCGATAATGTTTATACCATATCAATTTGACATTTATTATAAATATTGCCATTGAAACTTAATTTTTTTATAATACTTATATTTATACAATCTACATCTATGTTAAAGATGCTTTAAAAGTAATAGTAATAGTAATAGGAATAGAGTCATAATAATAGTTAGAGTAATAGCAATAGCAATTTAACGGGAATTATTGCATATAATTTGAAATTATGTAATAAATCTTAAATAAATAAACAGTTGGATTAAACTAGATTTTATAACTTCGGTAGCCAGTCAAATCTTATAATTTTTACATTCCCAAACTGGATTAGCTAGGTTCCCTTAAGGTTGGCAGCAGAAACATGCTAGCTGCATATTCTTGCAAGTTGCAGACCAACTTGCAGTTTTTTTTCTTTTTTTTATTTAGGTAATCACCAACTTGCAGTTTTTAGTAATAAAATTAAGATGAAATTTATATATAACCTGCTGAGTATATAGAGAAAGCTGTGCTAAACTTTATTCGAATAAAATAAAAGTATTAATTTAATGACATTTCAATTGTTTTTTTTTTTCTTGGTAATAATGACATTTCAATTGTAATCTCTAAGCAAGAAAACTTTGAAATGCATGCATTTAACAAGACCAAGATCCACAAAATCATTAATCATATTTATAGCAAGTGTTCAATTGTGCGTGCACATAGTCGCGCATTTGCTAAAACCATAAGCAAAGCAGTCATCTTGAAAACATAAATAATTCAATTATATTCATACCTTTTCAACCCAACCAAGTAAGTTTACCGATGGAAGAATAAAAACCCAATATAAAAAAAGCAGACAGAAAATGAAATTCGTAAGAGATATTAAAGGAAAGTAGAAATCCCCCAAAAGCACTGTCCAAGAAGGCTAACGTGAAATGCAAGCTGTTGATGAAATTAATGCAGCAAATTTAGCATAGCTAGAAAAAAAAAAATGCTCCATTGTAATTAATCATGCATTTAGAAATCTGGGCGGTGAAAAAGTTAATTTGGCATACATATGCGTTTGGACTATTGGATAAAGATCTGCATCAGCCAAACAGTGGATAACCAATAATTGAACAGGCAATGGCCAAAGCAGTAGAAAAAGATGCCCCAAAGGGATGAAGCGTAATTGTTGTTATTAGAATAAGATTGGTATTTGGGTTTTGTTGTGTTTGAACATAACACGTAACACGCATTTTGGACACATCTAGAAGTCTAGCTAGCCAGCTACATGCATGCAATGCAACGGCCTTTCGAGGACGCTTTAAAGTTTATAATCCTGCTGCTATATACCATATAGTTTTCATGATCAATATTTGTTTGGACAAATAACAATTAGATTTATCTCCTTCTGAGAATTTATTTTATTTCTTTAAAATTTTCTTTTAAAAATAGAAGTTTCAATTTAAAAATTAGCCACTACTCAAAAAGAAAAAAGAATGTTGAGGAGAGGAAATGATGGATGTGTCACGTGTAACGGTGAGCCATGTCGCTGTGTGAAGCCACATGAAGGAATAGAGATAGTGGCAAAATCTTACAAAGGGTATACACGTGGCAGGTTTATGATAAAGCAATGCTTCTGTGTTGCTGGCGCCTTGATTCTCTCAAAAACTTTAGTCATGGTCCGGTATATGTGTGTTCTTACGTGTACAGAGTGCCACCTGTGAATTAGTATGAAGGGCACGTGTCAAGCAGGTGAATAGCTCCACCGAGTTCCACGTAATCGTCCGCCTTTGAAGGTGAGATTGGAGCAACCGTCTCGCTGTCCAGTCCATCCATTATCCACACCGTTGTTGCTGAATCGGTAAAGCGCCTAATAAGGTGAGCGTCGTGTACCACGGAGCTGCGTCGTTTTGCTATTTCACGCACGCTCATTGAGAGAGACGGGCTTAGAAAACAGATTAATTACCAATTCTTGCTCACGGGGGTGTCCTTAACATTTCTCCTCCTACTTTTCACAGTTCTCTCAGTCCTCAACTCCCTCGTGATCCGCGTTAATTTGCTGTTTTATCTCTTTTAAGTGCGCTAAAATATTATCAAAGCATCCCACCCCGCCCGATGGAAACTCAACGGTGGAGATCTTCCCTGGCTGGAATTAATAACAAGGTACAAGTACAAGAGTAGAGGGGTATGAGTTGGGGGTAGTTTTGGGAATGAGAAGGTCAAGCCGGTCGTCGTTCAAAAGCACGAGAATCGAGAAAGTGGGTACCTGACACGTAGAGAGCATCACCCACGGAGCTCACCTGCGGGTCCAGATCCTTGCGCTCTCTTTCTGCAAAAAAGTCCCCAAAATAAAAATAAAAATTAGAATCCCAATTTCAAATCCCGCCCACTGTTCAAGGACCCAATTGCTAAATTTCCTAAACCGCCGAAGCACGTTTGGCATTTTGCTAAAAGAGCAGGGCAATTATTGAATTTCTAACTTTGTATCGCTCCCTGGCCCTTTCCATCAAGACCGCCCACCCCCTTTAAAAGACCAGAAAAGCGGGAGAAAACAGGTTAAAGCATTAAGCATTTTCGGCGCCTGAATAAAAACTAGATAGATAGAGAGAGAGAGAGAGTGGGGGATGGAGAAATGGAGATTGGAGACTTGAGACTTGAGACTTGAGAGCGATAAGTTTGGGTGAAAGTTTTTTGTTTTTACCTTTTAGAGAGCGCGTTGAGGGTTCAATAAAAATAATAACCGTCAAGATGACGACGGGGATAATACATGACCAGAATCTGGAGAAGCATATAGAGAAGCAGATGGGTTGCATGGCTGGTTTCCTTCAGATCTTCGATCGCCATCAGATTCTAGCCGGGAAACGCCTTTATTCTACCAAACGTCTCCCTCCTTCTGTACTGGTGAGTTTATCAACTATTCTTTTGGCTTTCCCTCTCTTCAATATGGATCTCGAGACACGAAAATGGTGGTTCTAATCTTTTCCACCATCATTGTTTTTTAGTCATTTGTTTGATTGGATGAACCAACTCGCAGGCGCAAGCGTTAGATACGGTACCGGAGTCGGAGAGTACCGTTGGGTCTCCGGCAGTATCTACAGAATTGGAGAAACAGCAGAGAACCAGATCAACAGCGTCACCGGACCGATTGAAGCAATCTCCAATGACGACGGAACTCCGATCACTGCCGGAGAGTTCCGTAATACCGCCGGAAACTCAGCCTAAGTCACCTCTTCCTCTTCCGGCTTTTGAATTCAAAGAAGGCACAAGGTCTTCGTGGAAGTTCTCCAGAGAAGCTCCAAGACTGTCTCTGGATAGCAGAGCCACCATTGATGCCAAGGGAAGTCTCTATCCGAAGGAGATCAAAACAAATGCTGCGATTTTGTCAGCCAATCGATGCCAGAGCTCAGCAGAAGGAGATGACAACGAGAAGCAACGTCGTTCACCGAGCGTAATCGCGCGGTTGATGGGACTCGAGCCATTGCCTCGTTCAGATCCCGAACCAATCAAGAACGCTGAGCTGCGGAGATCTGCTTCCGAATCCAGAGTTTCCAGAGATCTGTATCAGTATCGATTTATTGACGGAAACACTTTTCAGCTAAAGCAATCTCAGCAAGCCAACATTTACAGCAATGTAATCAGGGACAATGCAGCAAATGAAGATCGCGTTTACAATGCTAGAGCTGTAGATCCAAAACGGTATGTCGTACGGGGTGCGAAAGGTGAGCCACCTAAAGTTCAGCACAAAGGGATGGGACAGAGGAAGAGCTTCTTCAACTCCGCAGACTTCTTTCCCGAGCCCAAGCATACTGTATCAGTCTACGGTGAGATTGAAAAGAGGTTGAAAATGAGAGGAATCGATGAACCGTCCAAAGATTTGGATACTCAAAAGCAAATCCTCGAAGCTCTGCAACTCAAAGGTCTCCTCCATTCCAAGAAATCTTCAGCCCTCAACTACAGCAACTTCGTGTACGACCGCAATTTCTCGCACGATGAATCTCCCATTGTTCTAATGAAGCCATCCAGATCAGCGGTTCCGATGAGTCGACCATCGAGGGTCGGCAATGACTCTCCGCTGTCAAGCTATGGATCAAGACCTAGCAATCGCCGGAATCACAATCTCGGCGGCGAGACTTTGCCAGCTGTGAGCCCGAGGCGTGACGGGCCAGAAATTGATCGGAATGTACGGTACCAGTGCAGAGGAAGGAATTCAAGCCCGCCGAATCGGGTTGAGAACGGTATCAAGAGTCCGAATAGGCGAAGACCGTTGAGCGTTGAGACACAGCAAAGGAAAGGCAACAATGATTTCGCAGACCAGAGAAGAGTCTCTCCGGTTAGCTCTCCTAAAGTTAATTCGAGGAGGTTCGTTTCCGAGCAACAAACTTCCAACTGGTCTCCAAGAAACAAAAGACGAACCGCAGAGGTGTGCCCCAAGGAAGAGAAAGTGTTTCCTCAAGCAGAGGAAGAATCATCCACCTTGTCCGAAAGCAGCTTCAGCACGTCTTCCCAAACCGACACTGAGGTACAAGACGGTTTGGTTATTTTCATTTAATTCCACGTTATCGATTTAATCTAAATTGGCATTGAAACTCAGCCTAATTAATCTGTTATAAATTATTGTGTGAAAACAGAGATTTAAGGTGCAGGAGTACAAGGAAGGTCGGAGTCTGTTGGAGAGGTGTGATAAACTGCTTCACAGTATTGCTGAAATCACTGCAACCGAGTTACAGCCAAGTCCGGTATCTGTACTTGACTCGTCTTTCTACGGGGACGAATCGTCGCCGTCCCCTGTCTTGAAGCGGAGCATTGATTTCAAAGGTAATGGAGCCACTGGCAATTTTTTCATTGCTAGATTTTGCAGTTGTCAAACGGTGACGTATGCACTGTGCATTTTAGCCCCTCTAGGTTTTAGCAGTTGTACTGCCTGATTCACACTCTCTCTCTGGGCGTGTGTTTGTGGTCCCCACTAAAATTGTCTCAGTTTGGTCTAATGTTCCAATAAGTGCACGCCACATCTGTAACCCAAAAGTGTTTCAATACCAGCTCAGCATTATATTTTCTCACAATAAATCTTAATGCTGACTTGGTTGGAACTTAACCACTCATGTTAATAGAGAAATAGGTGGGAGGGAATTCTAAAATCGCCGGGGGGTGGTAGTTTAAGTGTGGTCGGACGCAGAGATGTTGATGGTAGGGGCGTTGCTAGACGACGACGTTTTCCTCTCCTAGTCAAATGGAATTATGAATTTGTAATTGTAATTGTAATCTATCATCCCGCATTGATAAATAGGGCAGAAGAGAGAGACCGGTCTCTTGCTTCTGTGATTGTATTAAATGTTGATTCCGTACATCGACGTGGTCCGATGGGGACCGTTATCTTAATTCGTATGCAGTTATCATTGGCTTTCTTTAATTGAAGCTGTACAACATTATTTTTTGTTTTATTATTGACCATTTACTGACCGAGCTTGTTCTTGGAATTTTCAGATCAACCGGTTGAATTTGAAGATGAAACTTGGGTTCCGGCAATCTCTCCCGTTGAGTCGAAGTTCAATGATTCCGACGACTGTGATCTGGTCTACATTATAGAGATTCTGCGAGCTTCCAATAACTTGCCTGAGGATTTGGACGTTTTCCAATTACTAGAGAAGCAACAATATCTCAAAGGAAAGGACACCTCCAAGGTATCCAGCCTCCGGAGAAGGCTTATTTTCGACACCATTAATGAAATTCTGAACCGAAATAGACGATTACCGCCTTGGAAAACTATTTCTTGGACGAATTCGACGGCGGACCAAACCTCAGTGCGACAAATCTGGTTGGAATTTAGGAAGATTCGGGAGAGGGAAGAGTCGGAGGACTTGTTCGAAGTCATAGGTGGAGTGCTTAGAAAGGATCTAGCTGGGGATGCCATTCATGGATGGGAGGATCGCCCGATTGAAATGTCTGAATCCGTTTTGGACATCGAACGGCTTATATTCAAGGATTTAATTGGCGAAACCATTCGGGAACTCGCTGTCTCTGCTGCCAAGTTTGGTAAACTCTACGCGCCTTGTAGGAAATTAGTGTTCTGAAGGCGAGGGAACATTTGAAACAAAAAATTATATATAATATCATTATTAGGCTCTTTTTTTTTTTTTTTGTTTCCTGGAATATCATTCCTAGTCTTTATTGTTTTTAGATTAGAATTTTGCGAAATGATCTCGGAAATCAGGCAAATCTGACAACAACCTTCTGTGCTAACTGTAAAAAGAGTTGGGAAAAATGAACAAGTTATTTTTCATGTCAATGTCTGGATCGCCACATTAATGATGTTACTGAACTTGATATAGAATGTGGAGAGCCTTTCAAGCTGCAAAAGCTGTGTCTACCGTATGGAGAGAGTTAATAGGTTTTTTTTGGTAAAAGGAGAGAGTTAATAGGTATATGTCTATAAATAAGTTGATGAATTTTTGATAATCTATTAGAATTTGGAAGAAACGACTATGCTTTTTCCAACTATTTTTTTTGGTAAAAATGTTTTTTTTCCAACTATGTTTATTCTCTAGAGTGGCAAACCATAATTATACCTAAGTGTACCAAGAGTAATTATACGGTTCGAACAGAATGTCCGAAATTGCGAGAATACGTAACATTGCATTTCTGCATGTAAAATATAGGTAACAAAGCAAATAGGGCTAAATGATATGTGAAATGAATAGATGAACAGGTATGTTTATATTTTTCTACATAAGTTTCATTATTATTATTATTATTATTATTTGTTTTTTATGTTTATATTTTTCTACATAAGTTTCATTATTATTATTATTTGTTTTTTTCCTTTCCTCAATAATGAGTAACTGAAACACTCGGGCCGATATGTTGGAAGCGTAACTTTTGTCCTCCCTTTATAGGACAAAATTCCGTGATAATGCAAACGGTCGTATAATGATAATGCAAAAGGTAGTATAATGGAAGAATAACGATACTATTTAGTCTATCAACTATATATAAATGTCATTATTTAATTAGTGTATATTTAATTATATTTATTTCGTCAAAATTATTTATTTATATTTAAATTATATTAACATATTAACTAATAAAATAATAATATATCTAATTGATAAATATATCATTAGATTATAAAATATTTTAACATTATTCATAATTTAATATAAAAAAAGTTGACATAAAGTGGGGATCTTAAAGATTAAAAAAGAGTTGGCTCATCATTAGGGGGGGGGGGGCAAAAACCGAACTAAATCGTTGCTTTTGGTTCGGTTTGGTTTATGGAGGAAAACGGTTTGGTTCGGTTTGTTGTATAACCAAACAGCAACTAACGATTTAATTTGCGGTTTAGATAGTTTTTAGACCAAACCAATCCTAACTGAAGGTTAATATATAATATATTTATAATATTTATTATTATTAATGATATATATTATTAATATTTATGTTTGTGGTGTTTGATATGTTTTATGTTTTTCTTTTTATGTTTATAATGTTTACAATTTTCATTTTGGATTGTAATACTTTGTTTTAGTTTTAATTTTGAATTGTAATATTTTGAATTTGAATTTAGTACTGTAGTATTAAAATTAGTTTAAAATTTGGACAACAAAATTAAATTTTAGTCTTTTAGATTAAGTTTGACTATAAAATTAAATGTCGCAGTCCAAACCGCTAAACCAAACCGTTCTTGAACGATATGGTTCGGTTTAGTTTGAGTGATTCTAACGGTTTAATTTGGTTTGTTATTAAACTAAACCGTCAACTATGATTTGGTTTAAATATTTACAAAAAACCAATCCAAACCAGACTGCGCTCACTTTACTCAGCATGCTTGCTTTATCTCATTTTAATGCGTGGGCCATGAAGGTACTGTAGGGCTTAGTGGCCCTTATCCCCACAGAGTCAGCCGGCTACTTTTAGCACTTGGCCAGCCCATTTAATCAGAAGAACACGCGCAGTAATTAATGAGTAAAGCCCACAAACAGCCTAACACAGGGAGAGTTCCATTACTCTTCCTCTGTGCATTCCCATTACTTGAATGTTCCCCTTTCATAAGTAGAAATCTTTAAAGGCAAAAACCAAGAATTTCTGTAACAAAGCTACAGAAATGGGGTCCTTGTCTTGTGCTTATCTTTGAATGTATTCGAGATGTGGAATGGATGGGTGCACTGGCAAAGGCACATGCTACTAGTGTGGACTTTTCTTTCATTTAAGTACTACATTGTTTTTTGGGGCTTAAAACTTGGTGACCACATCTGCCAAATAATAAAAACAATTTAAAAAAAAAGATAAGGGTCTTTAATACTGTCCAATCCCTGTGGCAGTCCGGGGAGTCATCGTCTCCTGGCCGTTGTCCAATGTTTGTCCCCTCCACTGGGATGAGAAATTGACTAGGCAATGCGACTTCATTATTGGCTCACCTCAGTGTCCTGTGAAAACCCAGGAGAGGGACATGGTCCTTGGCTAAGGGCACCGTGAAAGAGGTTTTGCTGCATTTAGAGTACTTAAGATTGTCATGAATATGTTATGAAAATTTTATTAAAAATACAAATCATCTTTGCTAATCCACCTGTTCATAAGAGGTACTCTGTTTTAAAGGATTATATTATGTGTTGGAATGTCGGTCGCAGGGGAGATTAGAGGGTAGTGGAAAGAAGGGCCGTGTATAGTTAGAATGATTGGCCCCTTAAAACCATGGCATATGTTCTGATTGTGACATTTAATATTGAAAAATAACAGCACAGTTAAATTTAGGAGTAGAATGCTGCTGCAGATCAAAATTGAGGAGTTACTACTGACTCATTCAGAAAGTCAAATAGCAAAATTAGTAGAGGAGGCACCGCTCCAATTAAGAATTATTATTATTATTATTTTTTAAATGCAAATCTAGGAGATTCCATGGCTTTATGCAAAGCGTATTACATGAGGCTGAAGGTTATTGGGCTTGGTCAGCCTAAGAGACTATATACAAGGGTCTCAAAAAAGAGAATCGAATCCAGCGAGTCCAATCCATATTAAAGTGCCTGTACAACAGTACAAGTACCCTCCCGATATTTCAATTGAAAATTTGTACAGATGCCCACTTGCAAAGGAATTAATCAAAAATATCTATGCTTTAAAAAAAATTAAAAAATATTCATAAATTATAAATTTTAATGGGAAAATATCAAAAATACTATCTTAATTAATTAATGTTTTTACCCACCTAATTCTTATAACTTCAATACTTAAAGTGCTCTGTTTTTGTGTTTTTCATCAATGATAACTATTATTTTTGTTCTTCATCGGTGCCTTATTGACCAGAAATTACATGATATTTTATGTGGTGGTAATAATGGTTTGAGAGACAAATGCATATGGATTTTGTAGATATTGACTGGAAATTACATTTGAGTGTTTTATATGGTGGTAATAATGGTTTGAGAGACAAATATAGATTTTGTAGATATTGATCAGAAATTACATTTGGGTGTTTTGGGCGGTGATAATAATGATTTGAGAGATAAATGTACCTGAATTGTGTAGATATTGACCGGATATTACATTTGGTTGTTTTATTAAGAGACAAATGCACATGAGTTTTGTAGATATTGACCGAAAAAATATTTGGGTGTTTTGTGTGGTGGTAATAGTGGTTTGAGAGACAAATGCACATTAATTTTGTATATATTGATTGAAAACATATTTGGGTGTTTTGTGTGGTGGTAATAATAGTTTGAGAGACAAATGCATATGAATTTTGTATATATTGACTAGAAATATATTTGGGTGTTTTGTGTGTAGTAATAATGGTTTGAGAGAGTTCATTCCATTGTTATCAGTTAATCCAAAGTTGAAGACGATGTACCCCGCCTAACAGACGGTGCATACATGAGAGGTATATAAAATGGAGTGGCTTAATTGAAAAAAATAAAATGTTGACTCCACCACAAAGTAGGAGGTCCCGTCCATTAGAGGCGGGATCATAATAAAATAAAAAATGGTATTGAATAATAATAAAATAACATACTACCATGACTAAATATATTAAGCAACACAAAAATTGTTGATCCTCCACAAAGGAGGAGTCCCCGCCCAATAGACGCGGGGTCATAATAAAATAAAAAATGATGTTAAATAATAATAAAATAACATACTATATCGACTAAACATATTAAACAACAGATAAATTGTTGACCCCGCCACAAAGTAGAGGGCCCTGCCCAATCTAGGCGGGGTCATAGGCAGAAAAAATATTTCTCTCTGCATAATACCTTGATTTAATTGGACAGACTCCTACTTTGTGGAGGGATTAACACTTTATTTGTTTTAGTTAAGTATCTCACCCCATTTTATATACCTCTCATGTATAACTCGTCTATTGGGTGATGTATATTGTCTTTAAATTTGGGCTAATACTGTTTAGACTATGATTTTCTTTGTTTTTTCTCATTGTAATAAATTTCAATATATATATATATATATTGAAAAGTATAAAACTAATATATATGACTTTTTAGCAATGATTTTAACAAAAAAAAATGTAAATTACTTTAGCGATGATTTCAACCAAAAAAATGCAAATTTACTTTGTTAATATTGAAGATGCACTGCAATTGCTTTTTTTTTATACCTAAAATATTCTAAGAATGAAACTCTAAATAAATCAAATTGTGTTAAAATACAAACATAATGGAGGAAAATTTTAAAATATAATTTTTTTTTCTAAATAGAGTAAAAAATAAAATTGTTTACGATGATAATGATTATTCTTAATCATCCGTACAAAAACAGAGTACTTTAAACATTAAAGTTACGTGATTTTAGTAGGTGGGGATCTTAATTAATTGATAAGATATTTTTAGTTTTTCTTCGTGAAAATTGATGACTTAGGAATATTTTTTAAATTTTTTTTAAAATATGGATATTTTTCATTAACTCCTTCTCTACGTAGCATCTGTCCAAATTTTTTTATTTCCATAATAATAATAATAATGATAAAAAATAAATAAAAACTACCCTCCTCGAGATCTGATTGAGTATCATCCCCAGCGACTTTACATTGGCTGACCATAACTGGCGACCACCGCCATTGACCATCACCTGTAAGCTGTTGCGAAATTTTGAATGTTCCAAGTTAATGATCTTCACTAACCAATCAATACATAGCTCTTTACCATGTAGTATATATTAAGTACAATTTCTTCTTCAGTACTTTTTCTTTCTGAAATTAGATTTTCTTTTTCATTGTGCCCATCTCGTAAATTTACCATTATTCTTTGAAAAGCCACAATTTTAGTTGTAATAGTCAAATACGAAACAGTTTAAAAGTTTAGGAAGATAGATAATGGCCTAAAAAACGCATATAAATTTCTAAAAGAGATGCAGTCCTGGTGGAAAAATTAAGCTAGGTGGTTGGCTGTGCTAGACTGCTAGTAAAGTTGTTAAAGTCCTGGTGGAGCATCAATCATCATGGATCCGGATCGAGGTTTTTAGTCCAAATCTATATTTTTGTTAGCCCCTGGCGTTAATAATCGATGATACGGACAGAATAGTAGACTTTTGGCCTTTGATTCCATTCCCAAAAGCTATGTATACATTCTTAGTTCAGGTGTTATGGGCTTCTCTGTCCGAATAAAATTATGGAGACAAAAAACTGGAGATTAGGGGAAAACAATTACTCTCCAACCGATTAATGTGCCATTGTCTTTCCAATTTTTCAATTGTCCGGCACATAAATTTTTTATTATAATGGAAAAACACTTACAGCCAAAACTTTTTAATGGCGGTTTCAAAATGGGTCGGAGCACTCAGTCGCTCTCTCAGCGAGACAGAAAAGACGGCATAAGAATCTGAGAGTTAAATCACTTTATATAGCAAACAAAAGGTGGGAAACACTCTGGGTCCCACCTTCGTTGACCATAAAAAAGTCTACAATTTAGCGTTTGGTTAAAACTTTTCTTCTCTAAGAGACCTAATTGGGGTTTTGTTGCCTTTGCAGTAAATAATCAAGTGCAAGCCTCATCAGAGACGTAAAATGTACTTCTGGTAAACAAAGTTGGGAACATTTACTTAATTGAGTGAAACTGGCGTTGTACTTTTGCCATTTATTTTATGATTTTGCTTTATTTGGGTTCTGACCATGATTAATCAATCTAAAAGCGAAGGGAAAAAAAAATCTCTGAGCTGACACCAAATCTTGCAGTTTTAAACTTGTACCTTCGAATTGGCTGTTCATTTTATCAATTTCGATACAGTTGCAAACCAAGTATATTTTGACACCTTCTGGCATGCTTACTTTGTTTCTTTCAGAACGCACACACACACACACACACATATATAACCCATGATTAATTGGTTGAGTTTTGGTAACCATTTTATTTTTCCTTGGTTGCTTATTGGAGCTTAAAGTGTAATCGGTGAATCAGATGTGTGTCACGACCCTAACTGGTTTCAATTTCAGAAGCAAGAAAATGATCTTTGTTCCTCTGATTGTATCTCATAAGTAAGTTGTCAAATTCCGTTTCCATTTATGCAATATTTGAATATGATGGTCTTAACAGAAATACAAATGTCCTGTCAGAATTGTCAAACTCTGTTTTGACACTACAAATTGACCATTTTTGCTTAGTGCTGTTGATAGTGTTCCTTAAAGTGGGCTACATGTTTCTAGGATGTCGGTATAGTTCTTATTTTATTACTTTCGGTAATCTGATTTTTCCATACTAAAGTCATCACTCATGAGTCTTGAAAACTTTTTTCAAATATTCATATAACTATTCTGTGGACTTTGATATGTGAACAGTAAAAAGTGAATTATCTTACTATTAGTAATGTTACAGAAGGCTATTATTCGTAAAGGAAAAATGAAAATTCCCAACTTAAAAATAATCCTTTCCGTGTTAACTGGAACACTTGGTATTATGCCTTTGGTTTGCTTTACCTGCATAAATTTTGTACATATATATAAATATTAGAATGTCTAAATTTTGATAAAGCTAAAAATCTCTGTTTGTGTTATAAAGCTAAGAGATTTTGATCAACGAGATGAGTTTGGAAATTATTACATAATTTGTAGCATGGTTGGTTCAGTGCTGGATCATCTATTGATGCTGGAGCGTCCTCACCAAATATCATCTCGCAACTCATATCCTCAAAATCTGCAAAGCACATACAATTAGTGAAACTCTATTAGGTGTGGTTCATTTTTTTATTAATATTACTCACACATTTCATTTTACTACGTCATTGATTGTCAATTTTTATATATACATATATGGTGGAATCCTCAAGTGAAATTTGATGGGTCTACTTGCAGTTTTGCTCCCCAAGTGCCATACGTATGGGGTCCTCCATTGACATGGTGAACATGACCCTCCACATTTTAAAGTGCAGGTACTATCACTTTTCCAAGTGCAAATTTCCGTTTTCGTGTAATTATGCATTTCCAAGAAACTAATATTTTGTCACATGAAAAAGTTTATTCAATTTTTTAGTCCAGGAACAGTTTAGGAAGTTAGATTTTCTGTTTTTTCAATTTTTTTTTTTAAGCTAAACCAAAATTCAATAGTTTACTTACTTGGAACCATGTAAACTGGCATTCCTAAAGATTCCTTGATGAAGGTCTGTGATGGTATTTTACAGAGATTATTGCACATTCCCACACAGTTGGTTTGCTCTAGAAACCTGCAAAAATTGTTTTCAAAAAAGAAGGAATAGGATTAGTTTGCTGACTTTGAGATGATCATTATAATGCAAACCGTGAATTTGATCATACAATTATTACAACAATTAGATGGTGATGATGGAAATATATGATTGAAATGCAGAAGAAAATTGTCTGGGACGCCACAATCATTGGAGCACAAGGTTTTGAGGCCTCGAGCCTCTCTTAGGTTGGTGAGGTGGGACCCGGATTAAAAATCTCGAATTATATTATGTAAAAGTTGGTAAAACTCAAAGTGAGTAGCAGCTAATAGTTACCTGCATTTCTTTATGTGGACCACATTTTTTTCTCTTCTTCCATTCAGCTCCGACTCTCGGACCTTGTATTGGTAAAACCCATAACACCAAAAACCATGTTTAGATTTTGTTTTAGAAATTCATAAAAATAAAAATTGAATATAAATATAAATCTTCTTGGCCTTCAATGATGTAATTTCCTGTTCATATGTGCTTGTGTGTGAGAGAAACAGAGGGCGTTAATGGATTTTAACGTGTGGAATTGGGCATTAGGACACTTGTTCATAACCCAAATATATAAAATTTCTGTTTACCCAATTAAAGCTTATGTAAGGATAGTGGTGAACAATTTGGAACTGAATGGCTGTGTACAATCTGTATTTGGTATGCATTGTTTTATTGTATTAATCTAGAGTACTATATTGAAATAAGTAAAATCGCAGTGTATTGTATTCATATTATATAACTTTTGGTCTATGATCGTAAAGTACTATATTTTTATTTTATTTTTAAACAATATCATTTGATTGTAACTTTTATGTCAATTTTTATACTTTCAACTCATTGTGGCAAAGCAAAAGAAAGAAAAAATAGTATTTTACGGAAAAAAAAAAATTAAAATGAATGAATGAATGAAGAATATTGATGTGTAGTGTAAACCCGGTTGTATGGGTCATATTGTGCTGTGTGCAATATTGCATAATTGGGTGAAGTCTGCACGGTTATTCTACGCCTTAAAATCCGTAATGTGCAACCAAACAAAGATGTATTGATTAATACAATGCGAAAGATTTTGAACTGTACCAAACATAGCCTAAGGGTATTATTATCGGTCTTTGTGAAGTATGGAGGTCCATTACAAGTTGAAAAGAAAGAGCCAAAATTGTGGGAGGCAATATTTATAACTATGTAAGAGAATAATTGTTGATAGACAAAAGTTTTTAAGTAGCCTGAATTATATGAATATAATTGCAAGCAATGTCTCTTTCCCAAATCAGCTATCCGTATTCCAAATATTGTAATACCCCAAAAGTTAGCTTCCAAATTTAGAAGCAACACCGTTTCCCTTCCTATCGTTGACTTCAGAATTGGGTCATTAATAATACATTCATCTTATTCTATTTGGGGTACCATGAACAAGAACAAGTGAATATTAAACCCAAAAAAGAATTAAAAAAAAATGTTTTAAAACTTACAAACAAACAAAGAAAAAGCTAGCAAAGTTATAGCATACCTCGCAGGGACCGACCAACCAAGCAAAAAACAAGGTGGTAAAAACAGCGAAGTATTCTCTTGCGAATTTAGATTGTGGAAGCAACGTTCTGATCTGCAACATTAACACACTTTCTCTTCATTATTCATCTTCCAACAAACATACATAGAATTAATTAATGGATACTAAAAAGTAGATCCAAACAAAGCGAATTAGCCAATCCATTCTGATGGAAAAAATCAACGATGACAATAACAAGAAAAAGGAAAAAAAAAAAAAAGAACATGAACATGAACTTGCCAGTGAAAGTATTGGCCTTGGGAAGGCTTTCTCAAGAGCTTGTATAACAAGTTCATACTGTTTCAATGGTTCGAAATTCCTCGCCGCCATGGTAGCTGCTTCTACCAAGCTTTCATACCCACTCTTCCTATTCATTAACCCTGCAAAATCATTTTCTCACGCTATGTCAGCTTTTCATCTAATACCAAATTGAACTACAACACAGTAGCACTGTTCTAATAAATTCCAACTGAAATTGAGTTATATACTTTAACATTTGAAATGGAGAAAACGATAAACAAAAACGAAAATGAACCTGTGGCTGATTGAACACTCTTGGAAAGATAGTCAATGGCAATCCGATCAAACCAGCTATCATTGTATACTGTAGTGGTGTTTTTTCCCACTCCGGATACAGAATTATCCGCAAGATTAAAACTGGTTTTCTCTGTGGCCGGCGGCATAAGCACCGCAACGAAAACAAGAGAAGATTGTTTGTGCTTATTATGACTATGTCTCCGATGAGGCAAGGTTGAGAAAGGACTAGTCCTGCTTTGTAAAAAAAGTGCTGATTCCATTTTATGACAGAGAGGGAAAAATAGAAATTCAGAGGAACCAGAAAGTTTTGTATGAGGAATATTTGGTTACGAGGAAAAAGATGGGGGAGTTTATATTAATGAGAACGAAAAAAAGAGTGCATGTTTGGGCGATTTAAAAGAGAGTGATTTTTTAGTTTGGAATCTTGCGCACAAGGAAGTTTTTCAAATAACACTCCTAAATACAAAGATGCTCTTTGAAAGAGTTTGTTTTTAATGGTGTATTAGGAATTTTGTTAAGATTCCAATTACGAGAGGGAAAATAGTAGGCCGGTGACAACGAAACATAATATGGCAGATTAAACGGTACTTGCCAGTGCCACATAACTCAAACAGGGTTTAACTAATAATTCAAAATAGTCCCATATGCGAACCTGTTCAAATTGTCTAATTTTATAAATTTTATACAAAAAAATTTAGAACGTGTTTTGTATTTTTAAATAGCAAATAAAGTATATTTTTGAAAAAAATAAGAATTTAATTTTCCGTTAAGCCTAACAAGAACGAGCTTAAGCTGCATTGACCTTGTCATCATTAATTGTGTTTAAATTTTGATTATGTATTAAGTATAGGAAAAGAACATATTAACTTCTAGAGCCACTTGAGCAACTTGGAAAGATTAAGGTTGCCTTATTTGCCTTAAAAAAAAAAAAAAAACAAAACAAAACCTTTGAACGAAAATTCTTCCAAAGACAAAGGTTTTATTTTGGACCTTAGATGAAGAGGCTAATTTAGAAAATCTCTTGATATTTTTCAACATTTTCAGTCACATTTTTGCTCTAAATGAATGCAGGGGTTATGAAACTAGATTAAGGTTGTTGGTATTTTCTTCAAAAACGAAATAAATTTCAAAAGCGAATTCTTTACTTTTTTACAAAGTTACTACCTAGTACCTAATCTTTTTGCTTAAAAAATAATTCTAGAGGTATATATAGTCTACCACTATATTTATTAATTATACACATGTTATTATTTGTTTGATTTATATTTAATTATATTTAAATCTTCAATAATTTACTTATCCATATCTAAATTATAGTAATATGTTAACGCCAATTTTTTTTATGTGAAACATTATTTTTCCAAAAAACAGGGAATAATTTGCTGTCTTGGTCTAATGGTCTCTCTCCCTCTTTATCCTTATGCCTAGTTACCAATCCAAATTATCTCAACCCCTTTCTTCTCCTTATCATGTTTTATACAGCCGATAATTTGGAGACGATTCCTTTTTTTTTGGGAAAAAGGAGGGAAATAATTCATGGTCTAATATTCTCTCTCCCTCCATATCCAAAAATACTCCAAAATAAAAAATAATTCATGACTTTAATTACGTTTCCTTTCTCTTGACTTCTTGTAAAAATTAACTATAAAATTAAAAACTTCGTTGTATTTAAGCCTCAACATTGGAGAATTACATTCCGACTTCACAAATCGTAATTTGTAATGCACCAGCATCAAACAAAATTTACACAGAACAAACATCAAACCAAATCTGGACCGGCCTTGTTCAAAATTTACAAAAGTGGATACACCAGGAAAATCCACGTCTATTCAAGAAAATAGAATCCAAGACCCGCAATATGGAAATGGGCCACGGCCCAAAGAGAGAAAAGAAAACATAATATTACTCCTTTTTTTTTCAGTACTTTTACAAATTATAGCAACATAGAAGAGGAGAGAAACACAATAACACACCAATTTTCAATTGAAGCCAAATATGTTGCAATGCAAATTAATCTTTCACAAATTCACTAAACACATTTACCATCCAACACAATTGATTGATATTGATTGATTTTTTGAGATCCAAACGGGTGAATTTTAAAACAAACGGCATGGTGAACCAACGTCTCAATGCAAGTCTAAATACCTAAAAAAATAAAAAATAAAATCATATCCGTTTTACTGCTAAAATCTGTTTCTTTGAAAACAAACGCAAAGCAAACTAGGAATGCTTAAACGATAGTAGACACAAAATCATAAAAGCCGAAATTTGGACTACATATAAAATAAATAAAGGTTGCAAAAGAAAATAACCTTGGTTAACACTATCCAACAAACAACGTTTTACCCCTAAACAAAGATGCCAAATGTAAAGAGCAAATAGTGAATTAACCATATATACGAGCAAACAGTGGATTACCCATATATACTGATCTACCTAGCTATCTATAATGTCTGCGTCAGCAAAACTAAAGGAACATAATCACAAGATAAACACAGTAAGTCAAAGAGCCAACTGGGATTCAGATCCCAAATTAGCTTAATCCTTGGCAGTTTTGTTAATGAGGGACTTGTGAATGTGGGGGATAACACCACCTCCAGCAATGGTTCCCTTGATCAGAGTGTCAAGCTCTTCATCTCCTCTGATAGCCAGCTGCAGATGCCTTGGTGTGATTCTCTTCACCTTGAGATCTTTGCTAGCGTTCCCAGCCAGCTCAAGTACCTCAGCTGTAAGGTATTCAAGAATTGAAGCCAAGTAAACAGCAGCAGTGGCCCCAACTCGCCCATGGGCAGAGATCCTTGATTTCAGATGCCTATGAATCCGACCCACAGGAAACTATATTTCCCAAGCATCCAATAAAAACAACACCAAATTAGAGAACTAAATCTAGCACAGAGAATCAGTATTTGAAGAAACTAACATCAAGAATGGAGCTAAAAAATAGTCAATCCTCAAAAACAATGCAATTCTCCCAATCGGGCTAACCCATTAATCATTAAAATCTATAAATAACTAAATGCAAAAGCTTACGGCTATTTTTGCACGCTATAAGGCCTTTTGACCTTTATTAACTGAACAAACTCATACACAGTCTGTGCCCAACAATAAAAGCTTGGTTCAAATCAAATCTACTTATGTAAGAGAACTTTTAACGTAAAAATGATTTAAAAGTTGCATAATGATCACAAACGAATTACCCAAATCTAAGTCTAATCGTCAACGAACAATGTGTTAAAAGAACATGTTTTACAGTAACAGCTTTAAGGTTCAAATTAATCGCATACCATATAAAAATTTATTGTGAAAACTAAGCCTTAAAGTATCTAAAGTGTCCATCAAAATGCAAAAGAAAAATATCAAATATACAAAAATTATTGGGAAAAATAAAACAGAAAGATTCACCTGGATCCCGGCACGGGATGACCGCGAAACCGGTTTCTTCTTGTCCTTTTCTTTGTCCTTGTTTGCTGCTGTTGTTTTAGCAGCCAAAAGCCCCTTCCCGCCTTTTCCTGCCATTAATTTACCTATCAAAATAATTTCCAATTTTCAAAAACAAACAAATAAAAAGGTTATTATGGTAGAAGGAATACAAGAACGTCAACAAATTTTACTCGACAAATCAATTCGGAATCGAATATGAAATTAAAGAACAGAGAAGATAAATAAAATCGCAAAAAAAAATGTATGATTAAAAACGGAAAATATATTTGAGTAAAGGAAAAAGACGCCAAGAAGATGTATTCACAGATTCTATAACCAAAAGAACCTAGAAACCCAGATCTATCCCATATGTCGGTGAATAAAATCGAACCGTAAATTAAAAAGTAAATAAATGAATGTTAAATTTCAATTCTAATGTCACTGAAATAAGCGCACCATACGTAACAAGAACAATGAGATCTAGATCTGGGTAAAGAATTAAGGGAACAAACCCGGGAATTAAAATTGCTAAAGAAATAAACGATTCCAAGAGAAAACCCAAATAGAAGAGAAATCCGCAAGACCCAGAATCGTGGAACGGCAAAAGACGAGAGAGAGAGAGAGAGAGAGAGACCTGAAAGGGTTTTGGAAGGCGAACGGAGCGAGGGAACTGCAAACTGCAAAGGACGTAAATGAGAGGGAGAGCTTGGGTTTTGGGCTTTTATCTGTGCGGGTTTAGAACAATTTATTTATTTTTTGAATTGGGTTTCACGGAATGGCGGTTTCTTTTAGGTGGGAATTTACTTTCGATTTCAAAATTTCCCCACTTTACTAAACGCTCCCTTCCTTTTTCATATATTCCACCTATGCCCGCTCTTCGGATGCCTTCTTCGCACGTGACACAGCTCTGTCGTTTCTTTTTTCTTTTTCTTTTTTCAAGTATATTTATACATATATATTATATACTATTTCTAAATTTATTAATTATCTGTAAGTTTTTTTTTGCAAGAAATCATCACTAGGAGAATGTAGATTGTTATATATGTAATATAAAAATATATAATATTTAAATTTATGTAATATAAATACATATTTAATTCAAAAATTGTTCTTTAATGATAATGTGTACAGAGACTAGTATTCTAAAAGCCTATTTGATAGGATATCTGGATTATTAATTAATTATATATTTTATTAAATATATTTAGTTTTTGAACAAATTAGATTTTTAAAGTAAATTTTACATTTTATGAAATTTGAAAATGTTTGGCAAAATTTTCAAAAATAGACATTATTTTTGACAATGTCTATGTCACATTAGCTCGACATTCATTTTAAACATTACTATTAGAGTGTATTTTTTCAAAACAATATCTATATTTATTTATATAGCATATTAATTTTAGCAATTTACATTCTAGTGAACAAAATTCATTTTTCTCAATTTTTTTCAGCCTCCAATTATTTGCCTACATGAGTTCAAAAAATAAAATAAAAAATTGCCAAATTATATATATATATATATTTATATTTGCGTACTTATTAATATGTCATTATATAAAATCAGTAAAACTTTAATATTTTCATATTTTGAAACTAATATATGAGTCTTTTTTTATAGGAAATAATACGAGTCGAGACCAAAATAGTAGTATCAACTGGTGACGAGGCGTCCTGATTTTCTAGTCTTGTGGTTAAGGGGATAAATTATATCCTCAATATCACAGGTTCGAAAAAAAATAGACACAACAAAAAAACTGGTAACGAGGCGTGAAACCGCTTGTTTAATTTTTTTTATTGTTTTTAGTACATTGCTAAATTTTTTCTTTATGTTTTTTGTCAGAATATGATAATCGTTTTTGGACGAAGCCGACTTTTTAGTTGTTAGAATGTTCAATTTTTGTTAAGAAATTTGAATTTTGAAATATTAAACTACCACGTTTTATTTGGTTTTGTCAAGTAAAAACATAACATATTTTTAACTTGATGGAATAATCAACACCTAGTTCATAACTTGAAAATAGTAAAAACCGAATAGACTGTTAAAGGTTATTTTGCAAATAAAGAGTGATAGTTCAAGTATAAAATACATAACCTTTACTCAGTTACAATCCCTCATCCTAATTACCAAAAAAAAAAAACCCTTATCGCAATATTAAAATACAAAAATGGTATTTTTCATATGTAAAAACGTTTTTTTTTTTTTTCTGGGGATAACTAGCAATTAAACTGGTGTCTTAATGAGATCAATATATCACTTTTTAAAACAAATATTAAATTACATTTTATTTTATTAAAATACTAAAATAACAAATTCGAACGTTCCATTTAAAGTTTTGAACTTTGTATTCTTTGAATTTGTTGTTTTTAAGACTATTATTTCATTTGGAGCTTTTCAAATGAAACAAGAGTAATGTATGCTGCGTTTGGAAGTGAATAAATATGATAAAATCATTATCTATTGCGTTTAAAAGAAAATGTTTTTCGGTAATTTGTTTTATAAAAATCACTTATTTAATGACTATGGAAGATGTATCAATTAGGTAAAATAATCACTAAATAGAAGGAAAGTGATTCATACACCAATGCTTTTAACTATTTAAATAAAAATAATGATTATTTTAGATTTTGTATGTATAAGAAAATGTGTGTTCAATATTTTTGTAAAAAACAGTAAAATAAAATAAATTCAAATAGTTTTTTTTTTTTTTTGTGAAATTGAACTGCATTAAAAACAGAAACAATAGAACAAATAACAGTCTAGCAGGGAGAAAAAATATCCTCAGCCATGCAAACCTCCCTAATGGAAGGTTGTAAAGTTTATGAAAATAAAATACTGCAACAAAAATAAGTATTGGTTTTGACAGATATCTTTGCAATTATATCTGCTAATCTGTTGGATTCCCGATTGGACTAAAGAATATTTCAATCCTTTCTTTGGAACCTTTGTCTCAAATTTAGAATGTCAGTTCTGGTTCTCCAAAGAATTGGTTTCTCTGTTGACCGAATTTGGTTTACCACTCTATGTGCATCCCTCCTCCATTATATTCTCTCCCAGTTTTCCTTGGCAGCAATATCCGTAGCCCATATAAAGGTCTTTATCTCTGCCTCTTCGAGATTGATAATTTCAGCCAATGACGAATGCATATGGATGAGCTTTCCCCTCTGGTCTCTAGCAACTAGCGCCATACTTCTCTTATCTCTGCCAATTGTGGCATCGACATTGATTGTTATTTTCCCTTGCCTTGCAGATCTCCAAACTATGGGCTTCGAAGCTCTATTCATTTGTAGGCTTTCGTCTCTAACCCGAAAGTTCTCTCCTAACTGTGCAGAATGTTCTTCAACAAAACCTTCCCATCCCAAAATCACACTCTCTATATTGCAATAGCCCTTATGAAATTTGAGATTTATGGCCTTCCAAACCGATTCGTAGGCCTGCCAAGATTAAGATAAGCAATTTTTGGTCCATTAAGTCCTGCTCCGTTTGGTTTCTGTTAACGAACATATAATCCATGATATCAGTGATTGTATCTCCACCGATCTTCTCCATTCTTATTCCCCATTGACTTCCAAAGGCAATATCCAATGGTAAAAATTCCAAATCTTAATTTTAAAGACTAGTTGATGAAGGATCTCCCGCAAATAATGGCCAAAGTTCACACCTTTACATTTGAATCTCTCTCTCTCTCGGGCTCAAGCCCTAATTTTGTTTTGAGAAGAGGAATTTGAGCTCACAGACACGAAAGGGGAGAATTCTTAATTGAAGCTGCTGCCTCTGCGTTTTGAACAGCCAGCAGTGTCGTTTAACTTGTTTTTCTATTTCCTTTTGTTGTTTTAATTAGAATGGTACCGTTTCCTTTAGTGGCAGGGTTATTCCTGTCTTTTGCTTTGTGGAATACACGTGTCTGCTGGATAAGGGCTGGAGGAACAGTATTTAATCTCTCTTCGTCCCCAACCTTCGGCAGCATGTTAGAATCGCCATTTTCACTGTTTTCTAAAGCTGGTTTGCTTCTGCATATTAATGAAATCTTGCATTAAGTTTTAAATTGAATTCATTCTTCTTTTTAGCTTATCTTGCTGGTTTCATTAATCTAGACTTCCTACGTCAGTTGGTATCAGAGCTTCGGAATGAGTGATTCTCGGATATCCAATTCCGGCGAAGGCAGTAGCCGTGCTCCTGATGATTCTCAGAGCATAAAGGCCTTACGGGCATCCATCGTGGGGGTAGAACAGAAGCTCGATAATTTCGCTAATGAGATTAAACAACTTTGCACTATCCTCACTACTGGATCTGTGGAAATCTCAAGAAATACCAGGTCGCAAGTACAAGAAATTACTTGCTCACGCCAGATACCACCTCAGATTTTCCTCGAGCAACCCATCACCCACACACCGGCTCACCCTCAACCAGATTCCTTCCAGAATCACACACCCTTTCCCAATCGGCCTCACCCACCACATCCAAATGTTTTCCGCCAGACTCGGTTTCCTCGACACACCTCCACTGTCTCTGATTCTGATGATGAAGCTGATTTTCTGGGAAATATAGCACCTGCCCGTCCCACTTATGGTGAACCATACAGGTATAACCACCATCCTTCTGAGTTCAAAATGAAAGTAGATATCATGTATTTTGATGGCCAGCTGGGCATAGAGGAGTTCATGAACTGGTTGACCTCCATTGAAACTTTCTTTGAATATATGAATATTCCTGAAGACAAACAGGTCAAATTAGTTGCTTATAAATTCAAAGGGGGTGCATCAGCTTGGTGGGAGCAATTAAATGGAAATAGGAGAAGAGAGGGTAAACATCCTATCCAATCCTGGCCTAAAATGAGAAAATTGCTCAGATCTAGATTTTTGCCAAATGACTACAGCAGGGTTTTGTTCCAGAAATACCATCAGTGCACTCAACAAAACAGAAGTGTAGATTCTTATACAGAGGAATTTTGCAGACTTAGTGCAAGGAACAACCTCAACGAGAGTGAGGACCAACTAGTTTCCCGATACATCACTGGACTCAACATTCCAATTCAAGAAAAACTTGAATTGAGTCCCGTTTGGACCCTGGATGACACTATCAACCTTGCTGTCAGGGTTGAAAAACAGCTACAAAGATCAGCATCTAAAGCTCAAGTTAAGTGGAAACCCTCTTCTAAATTCCAAGGTGACAAACCAAAACCCTTTTCCCAGTTTTCTAAGCTACCAGACAGCCAGTCCAAACCAAACAGCAAACCCCCCTTTTCAAACCCGAAACCCCCTAACCCTTATGCCAAACCACAACCATTTAAATGCTTTAGATGCAACCAGTCAGATCACAAATCCAATGAGTGTCCACTCCGGAGACCTGTGAATCTCATAGAGAAGCAAGCTGACACAGAGGGTGACATTGGAGAATATGAAGGGGTTGAAGAAGGCAATGAGGGATTAGTAGAATTGGTTGATGAAGACCAAGGGGAGCCTCTGTTATGTATTGTGCAGAAACTTTTACTGACTCCAAAACAAAACAGCTCTGGACAAAGACATGCTATTTTCGGACTAAGTGTACAATTAACAAAAAAAATTGTGATGTGATTATAGATGCTGGCAGCAGTGAAAATATCGTATCTAAGGCCTTGGTGAAGACTCTTGGATTGACTACTTTGAAGCACCCTAATCCTTATTCTATGGGCTGGATTAAGAAAGGCAGTGAAACTAAAGTTTTTGAAATTTGCAAGGTCCCTTTTAGCATTGAAAAATGGTACTTGGATGAGTTAACTTGTGATGTACTAGATATGGATGCATGTCACCTAATTCTTGGTCGACCATGGCAGTTTGACAACTCGGTGACTCATGATGGCAAAAATAATACCTATGCCTTTGAGTGGAAAGGAAAGAAAATAATCCTTCTACCTAGCAAAACACCACCTGTTATACCTCCACACAGCCCTGACATACCCTGCAGCCCTACACCTTCTCTCAAAAAAACCTCATCACAACCCACTCTCACTTTTCCACCTACTCCCTTGCTGCTCACCATATCTGGACAAAATTTTTTGAATAAAACAAAAGATTCCCAGCAGCTTTTTGCTATAGTTGCTACTGCCCACACCAAATCCAGCACCCCGGATCCCCTACCTCTACCCCAACCCATACAGAAACTTCTCCACATATTCAAATCCATAGCTCCCCTCAACCTTCCCAATCACCTACCCCCCATCTGAGACATTCAACATCAAATAGACCTCATTCCTGGTGCTTCTATTCCTAACCTACCCCATTACAGGATGAATCCTAAAGAAGCTCAAGTGTTACGGGATAATGTGGATGAATTGCTACACAAACACCTTATCCGTGTGAGCCTCAGCCCATGTGCAGTTCCAGCCTTATTAGTTCCTAAAAAAGATGGCAATGCAAGGATGCGTGTTGATAGCAGGGCTATCAACAAGATCACAGTGAAATACAGCTTCCCAATCCCTCGGATTGAGGATATGCTTGACAAACTAGGGGGCTCTCAATATTTTTCCAAATTGGATTTAAGGAGCGGATACCACCAGATTCGAATCAGACCTGGAGATGAATGGAAAACTGCCTTTAAGACGCATGAGGGACTCTACGAGTGGCAGGTGATGCCATTTGGACTTTGTAATGCTCCAAGCACATTTATGAGGTTCATGAATGAAATTTTGAAGCCTTACACCGGGAATTTTGTGGTAGTCTATTTTGACGACATTCTCATTTACAGCAAGACAGAAACAGCACATCTCAAGCATCTACAGCAGGTTTTTCAAACTCTGGAAAAAAATAAATTGTACTTAAACCTCAAGAAGTGTGAATTTTTGAGTAAGAAATTGTTGATTTTGGGATTTGTCATCAGTAAGGATGGAATTAAAACAGATCCACAAAAGGTCCAAGCAATACAAAATTGGAAAACTCCCTCTTCAATCACTGAAGTACGAAGTTTCCATGGTCTTGCCACTTTCTACAGGAGGTTCATCCAAGGCTTCAGCTCTATAGCCGGTCCTATCACTGATTGTTTGAAGAAAGGAGAATTTGAGTGGGGACCTAGACAAGATGAAAACTTTGCTACACTTAAACAGAAAATAACCGAGGCACCGGTTCTTGCTTTACCGGACTTTGACAAGGTTTTTGAACTCGAAACGGACGCTTCTAAAACAGGGATTGGAGCTGTTCTTACTCAAGAAGGGAAGCCTCTTGAATATTTCAGTGAAAAACTAAGTGCTGCACGGCAGAAGTGGACAACCTATGTTCAAGAATTGTATGCTCTTGTTGCTGATGCTCTTAGCCGAAAGGTAGCCTTAATCACAACTATGCAAACTCAAATGATCAGTTTTGACTCTATCAAGACACAATACCTTGATGATAAGGATTTTGGACCTATTTGGCACAAGTTACTCCTACATGAACCAGTGGGAACTTACCATCTTCATGATGGTTTTCTGTTCAAAGGTCAGCTTCTGTGCATACCTGACAGCTCACTCAGACTACAGATAATCCAACATTTACATGCTGGTGGACTCTCTGCTCACACTGGCCGTGACAAGACAATTCTATTATTGGAGGAAAGATTTTTCTGGCCATATCTCAAGAGAGATGTGACACATTTTGTACAAAGATGTGGCATCTGTCAAAGTGCTAAGGGCTCCTCTCAAAATACAGGACTCTATACTCCACTTCCTGTCCCACAGACAATTTGGAAGGATCTCTCCATGGAATTTATCTTAGGGCTACCTAAGACTCAAAGGGGTTTTGATTCAATTCTAGTGGTAGTAGACAGGTTTTCAAAAATGGCTCACTTCCTAACCTGCAAAAAGGCAATTGATGCTACATATGTGGCCCTACTGTTTTTTAGAGAAATTGTACAGCTCCATGGCATCCCCAATACCATTACCTCCGATCGCGATGTTAAGTTCATTGGGCATTTCTGGCGTACTTTATGGCACCGGTTTGATACAACATTACAATTTTCTAGTGCTTACCACCCCCAAACTGATGGACAGACCGAAGTGGTCAACAAGACTCTTGGAAACATGCTAAGGATCCTAGCTGGGGATAAACCGAAACAATGGGATTCAACACTCGTGCAAGCTGAATTCGCTTACAACCGAATGACCAATCGGTCTACTGGTTTGTGTCCCTTCTCTATTGTATATACAAAAATTCCTAACAACATCACAGATTTAGCAGCTAGTCCTATTCGGGCTCACAAACCAGCCAGTGATTTGGCCACCCAAATCACTGAGATGCATCACAAGGTTGCTGATCAACTTGCACTCTCTAACGAGAGATACAAGTCCTCTGCTGATCAACACCGAAGGTTCACAACCTTCAACGTTGGTGACCTTGTCATGGTTCATTTAAGAAAAAAAAGGTTTCCAGTGGGGACTTACCACAAACTCCAAGCTCAGCGAATCGGTCCATGCCGTGTTGCTCAAAAAATTTCAGATAACGCCTATGCCATTGATCTGCCGCCGGGTTTCCACATCTCTTCAACCTTCAATGTGGCCGATCTGTCCGCCTATCACCCTCCAGATGCAGCTCCAACATCGGTTCTCGATCTGTTCGCCTATCACCCTCCAGCTGCAGCTCCAACATCGGCTCACGATCTGCCTGCATCTCCTCCGCCACCCGCAGCTCCAACTTCTTCTTCTCCACGCGTGGTCGAGTCTTCGACAAACCCGGGGTGAATGATGAAGGATCTCCCGCAAATAATGGCCAAAGTTCACACCTTTACATTTGAATCTCTCTCTCTCGGGCTCAAGCCCTAATTTTGTTTTGAGAAGAGGAATTTGAGCTCACAGACGCGAAAGGGAAGAATTCTTAATTGAAGCTGCTGCCTCTGCGTTTTGAACAGCCAGCAGTGTCGTTTAACTTGTTTTTCTATTTCCTTTTGTTGTTTTAATTAGAACGGTACCGTTTCCTTTAGTGGCAGGGTTATTCCTGTCTTTTGCTTTGTGGAATACACGTGTCTACTGGAGAAGGGCTGGAGGAACAATATTTAATCTCTCTTCGTCCCCAACCTTCGGCAACATGTTAGAATCGCCATTTTCACTGTTTTCTGAAGCTGGTTTGTTTTTGCATATTAATGAAATCTTGCATTAAGTTTTAAATTGAATTCATTCTTCTCTTTAGCTTATCTTGCCGGTTTCATTAATCTAGACTTCCTACGTCACTAGTGTTCAAACTCGATTTCAATTTCCAAAAAAAAAAAGATGTAAAATATAATTAAAAGCGCTACTAGGAATGCCTACGAAACAAGTATAGGTTTTAATCCATGGTTTGAGACTTTCCAGTTGCGAACTTGAATAAGATTCAGAAACGTCGGCCTCTGTGGTCCAAAACATAAAGAGCATAGGCTTGGCCCACAAGGCGATCGCATTCATTCTCTGTATTGTCACCTATTAAAAACAATAAGGGACACATATGTCTATTCACAGCATAGCTGCAGGGTCAATTTGTTAGTCAAGTGGTTCAGCCACCACGAACTCAAACCGAAACCAATCGATTTTGGGTCAGAAAAACCCCTGCTAAACCCTCCACGTCACCCCAAACTAAAAATTCTTCCTCCGCACACCATATTACGATCTCACCAGCGGCATGTCTCCGGTGACATTCAGCTTTCCGTTAACCACCTCACAAACATGTCTCTTCTCCCCGTCACATTCTCCGGCGTTTATCAGAGAGCCGTCCTGTAAACCTCTCGTCCACGTGCCCAATCACGTGGCGGCTAGGAAACCAGTATTATCAGTACGTCTCGGAGTCCTTATCTCCGACCACCGGAGGATCTCAACGAACCGTACGACGGGGATGGAGTTGGACAGAGTGTCGGAGGCAGAGCTGAAGGAGAGCGGGTTCCGGAGCACGCGGAGGACGAAGCTGGTGTGCACGATCGGCCCCGCCACGTGCGAGTTCGATCAGCTAGAGGCCTTGGCCGCCGGAGGAATGAATGTGGCGCGCTTTAACATGTGCCACGGCACGCGTGAGTGGCACCGCGGTGTGATGGAGCGCGTGAGGAGGCTGAACGAAGAGAAAGGGTACGCGGTGGCGATCATGATGGACACGGAAGGGACTGAGATTCGAATGGGCGACATTGGCTCAGCCATGGCTGCCAAGGCGGAGGTGTTACTCAATTTCTCAAAGTAATTAATTGTGTTTCGCATTTAACGTATTTGATCGATTCAAACATGTAATGCAGGACGGTGATATCTGGACCTTCACCGTGAGGGCTTTGGATTGGGCTTCTGATCTGGAACGCACAGTTAGTGTGAATTATGATGGTTTCGCTGAAGGTATGCTAATTTTTGTTTAAATTTGTTGCATTGTGGGTGATGAAGAAGTGGTTCCTTGGCTGTGAGGTTTTCAGAATGATTTTGATGATTTCTTCAATTGAGACAGATGTGAAGGTGGGTGATGAAGTGGTAGTGGATGGAGGAATGGTGAGGTTTTCGGTGATTGAGAAGATTGGTCCAGATGTCAAGTGCCTGTGCATTGATCCTGGATTGTTGTTACCGCGTGCTAACCTTACTTTTTGGAGGAATGGGAGTCTGGTTCGAGACACTGATGCCATGCTTCCCACTCTATCATCTAAGGTTCATTTGCTGCTTCTCTGTATTGTTGCCCCCACTTCAATATTGGTTTCAACAATTAAGATGGTTCACTTGTAGTGGTGTTTCAGGGTCTATATCGCTGCTGCACTTTGCAATGGCTGATGATTACATAGATTACGATCTAATGTTTTTCTAATTGCAGGACTGGCTGGACATTGATTTCGGAATTGCAGAAGGTGTTGATTTTATTGCAGTGTCCTTTGTGAAGTCTACAGAAGTTATCAATCATCTAAAAAGCTACATTGCTTCGCGGTGTCATGAGAGGTAAGCATGCATGCTTTTCTGATCCTTACAGTTGCTTATATGGTATATAGTTAACAGAAACAATTCCCAGCTGGTTAAAATCAAGAATGGCAAATGGGAATTTTCCTTCATTTTCTACTCAGTATGATCTTTAAGAGAATAGAGAGTAGTAGTCTTTTGGCCCAACTTAAATATCAAGTGTCAGGCATGACAGATTTGCGGAGTATTAATATGAACATATATGTTCGTCCATGTTTGTGGCATCTGGAGCTTTACAAGTATGTGTCTTTTTTCTTTTTTTAACTGCAGTGAGGTTGCTGTAATTGCAAAGATAGAGCATATTGATTCCTTAAAGAATTTGGAAGAAATAATTCAAGCATCTGATGGTGCTATGGTAGCCAGAGGAGATCTTGGTGCGCATATACCCCTGGAACAAGTTCCATCAGTTCAAAATAGGACAGTTCAGCTATGCAGGCAGCTTAATAAGCCCGTTATTGTTGCCTCCCAACTACTTGAATCCATGATTGAGTTTCCTATTCCAACTCGAGCGGAGGTTGCTGATGTTTCTGAAGCAGTTAAACAGCAAGCAGATGCTTTAATGCTTTCGGGTGAATCAGCCATGGGAAGATATCCTGACAAGGCATTAACTGTGCTGAGAAGTGTCAGTTCAAGGATCGAGAGGTCTTTGAGGGAGGAGAAACATCGTCACGACGTTGTGAATTTCCCGGTTATTGTATCACCAATGCCTGTAGGTATATCAGAGGAGATATGCAACGCAGCTGCCAAGATGGGTGAGCACTCATTTCCTGTTAAACTTATCTATTATATTGATTTTGTTAATGGATGCATTCTTGCCCTTCCTTTTTTTTCATCATGGTAGTAAAGTCTTGTTTTCTGTGATTTGGGTGCCAGTGGCTATAGTTAATAGTTTGTAAGTAACATGGTAATATATTGATGAATTTTCAGCCGACAATCTGGAAGCAGATTCTATCTTTGTCTACACTAAAACTGGGCATATGCCATCTCTCCTGTCCTGTTGTCGTCCGGACTGCCCAATCTTTGCATTTATTCCAACAGCAACTGTGAGGAGGCACCTGAATCTCAAATGGGGCTTGATACCAATACGCTTTGATTTCACAGATGACATGGAAAGCAACCTAATCAGAACTTTCTCTCTGCTAAAACCAAGAAGGATGATCAAGCATGGAGACCTTATCATTGTTGTGTCGGATATGCTACAATCAGTTCAAGTGGTAAGTGTTCCCTAAAGGGATTGTATATGCCCGGACTTTTTTTTTTGAGTAGTTTCTTTTAAGATCACCAATATTTGATTCATTAGAGGTTAGGAAAATCTTAAGTGTTTAAATACAGACTGTCAATGATACTAGAATAATTTATTTTATTTTATTTTTCCTACTTAGAGTCAAGTGTTATAAGGAATTTTCAGCATGTTGGCAGCCTTAAGATCACCCGATTTAGGAGTTCTTTTATATTTTATTAAAAAAAAAATCCCTAAACATGCTGCAAGTGATTAGTTATAAATGTCACATTAGAAGCAGTAGGCATAAACAATTTCAACCGCTTTTTGTTCGATTTCCATTATTTTACAGTGCTGTAACATTATTATGTAATTATAATATTCAGAATTTTGCTTCTTGTTGCTCTATTAAAGTGTGATCAATGAGCATTGATAGTATTTGGCAATTTAAGTTTTCCTATAAAATACTCTTGAATTTCACATCGTTGTCATATCGTTCTCCCAAGGCACATGATAAAACGTTATTTGGGAAATGTAAAACATAAAAATTAATTCATATTTCTACCAAAAAAGAAGTTGTAATTCATATTGAAGAATCTGCAAGAGATGGAAAGGTGACAGAATGATCAATACTAATTCATATTGCATGCTTGTTTTTCACTAGTTTGATTATGTACTTATAACATTCCACAAGTAACAACGACCATCAGACTATACATGCATAGTCAGTTAAAGGGGGGTTAGAAGTCATACAAAAGGTTATCATCTGTAGTGTTAAAGGGCCTCAAGGATTCTTACCTTGCCGCCCTTAACCAAGTAGGAATAAAGAGAAAAGCAAAAGAAAAGGGTTAAAAGAACTGATGTCTGAGAGAGAAATAAACGCAAGCAATGTAGATTAATAAAGTATAAAAATTTAAAAAGGGGACTTGGTTTAGAACTACGAGGGTCACACAAAGAGGGAGGTAGGGGGAGAGATTTGTAACTCATTTGCTGTTCTTTGTTGGAGAAAAAAGAGTAGTTGATTGAGCCCAAGAGAGTAAGAGAAATGATGCAGAGAAAGTGCAACAAATGGGCATCGAAAGCCATTTCACGAGTCTCTCATGTGTGGACTTGTATCTTTTTTGGTAAATGTGGGGACTTGTATCTTAAAAGCAAAAGGAAAAGGAAAAAAGAAAAAAAGTGGGGACTTGTATTCCAGCAGTATTCGATATTTGTCAATATAGATTGTCAATTAGTTAATGTCATTTATAAAATTAGTTTGCGTGTCAATTAGTTAATTTCATTTATAAAATTAGTTTGCGGTCCCTGTCAAATTCATACAAAACCTCTATTTGTGGACTTTCTTGATTCCAACACAATTACACAAATAGTTTCAATAGAGATTACATAAACCCCTGAAGTTTAAAATGAAGCAGTGTACCTCTTGTAATTCTGTTAAATGTCAAACTGGTAGCAACATGTGAGGTACACATTTGAATGGGAAAAGAGAAAAAGAAAAGAAAGAATGCAGGTGCGTTGTAAGTTCCCAAATTAATTTTTCTCAAAAAACCTTTCATCTCTAGGTTCCAAACCCAGATCTAAATTCCAAATCGAATCTCCATCCTTGTCCCGAAACCCTCCCCCATTTCAACCCGCTTGGAAAAAGATAAGCTTTGAAAAAGTTTAATGTGGCCACTTCAATTTTAACAGAGATGATAAGATTAGAGTAAGAAATTTCACCCATACGCAAAATGAGGTATAGCTAATTTGACGAAAGTGGCGACAACTTCTTGGAGTAAATGCATTATATTAATGCCCAAATGACTCCAGGACTACATTTTATTTTTTATTTTATTGTTTTTTGGTAAAAGACTCCAGGACTTTATGCTCAATTGAGGATTGGTGCATTCAAAATTACACCAGGATATGTGCCTTTTGTCAATGGTAGCAGACCCCTTGTTTTATAAAGTTTCACCAGCTCCAAGACTTCCAATTCCAAATGCATTTTTGTTGTATGTTTTTTTAATTTTTATTTTGTTTCAAGCGTGAATTTTTTTTTTTTTGAAACCCATATTTTTTAAATAATAATAGAAGTATCGATTTGACATTTAGCAAAACTACAAGGGTTATATTGCTTCATTTTAAACTTCAGAGGGTAAATTGAAACTAATCTCAAACCACGAAGTGGTAATTGTAATTTTCCATTATATATATATATATATATATTTACTTTTTTCTTTCTCAATCCTACTAGCTTTATAGATTAATTGACTATACATAGTCTTTACATACTTTTTTTTTTTTTTTAATTTAGTCGTTACTTACTTTAATGGAATTCTCATAAAAGTCCATCAATTTGTCATTTAGCAAAACTACAAGGTTTCTATTGCTTCGTTTTAAACTTCAGAGGGTAAATTGAAACTAATCTCAAAACACGAAGTGGTAATTGTAATTTTCCATATATATATATATTTACTTTTTTCTTTCTCAATCCTACTAGCTTTATAGATTAATTGACTATACATAGTCTGTACATACTTTTTCTTTTCTTTTAAATTTAGTCGTTACTTACTTGAATGGAATTCCCATAAAAGTCCATCAGGTACTTATTTATTTTATGATAAAAAGAAGGATAATATTTGGTCTTCTGGGTCTTTGCCTTCTTTTTTCTTTTGATGGAGCTTGAGGGGCTTGTGACATTGCCAAAAACGCGTTTTGTTTTTTTATTTTTTAATATTAGGATTATTCAAATTCAAAGTCTCATATATGAAAGAGTATGAAGTGTGGACATTGATATTAACTTTTTATTATTATTACAATGAAGAAAAATAAGGATAAAAAAAGAAGAAAAACTTTTTGCATTTGGAAGAGAAAAAGTTAAAAAGGTAATTAGGTAAATCAAAGCTACATGAGAATAAAGTAGAATAAGTATTTTTTTGTTATTCCGTAATCCCGAAGGTATGATACTATACAATTCATTTTCTCATTAAGTAAAGTTATTTAGAATTAATAATAGGAAATAGGATTCGTTTATGTTTAATATGTGTTATAGAAATTGCTAGAATTTCTGTAACTAAATTTTTTATTTAAATTTTTAAAAAAATATTATTTATTATGAATAAATATAAAATAAATATTAATTATAAATAAAATATTACACATTATATATTAAATATTATTTATTTTAATAATATTATTTAATATGAAAAAATATTTTTTATTATAAATAAAATATTATTTAAAAAATAAAATTTAACCTCTATCAGTTTTTTGTTGACTGAACTCTATGCTCTTTCGGCTCTACGCATGTTATTTAGTTTTTTTTAGAGCATTTTTAATAAAATATAAATTGTTAAAATTAATATGCCACGTAAGTATATATAGAAATTGTTTTAATAAAATGCATGTCAATGATGATGTTATAATGAATATCAAACTAAACTCTGTCAAATATTATCAAATTTAAAAAAAAAATATTTTTTTTAAAAATTTAATTTACTAAAAAATTAAAAATATTTAATAAAATACATAAATAATTAATAACTATAATAAATTTTATATATATTATTATTAAAAAATAATTTTTAAATTAAATATACACGTATAATTTTAAATAATATATATATATAGCAATTTACATCAGCTGTTGGAATTCTGTCCTCAGAAAGCTAGATAAGTGCATCTGCTCATTAATGCCGGGTCCAATCAGGGATGAGTGGAAAAGAAAAAAAGTGATTAACCAAAGCCCTAATTGGTTGTTGAAGTTTCTTCAAATACTTCTTTACCTTTAAAAGATGATGTCACCAAGACAATTTTTCATTTACCAAAATATGCACACATATAAAATAAATTTTTTAAAAATAAATATAGTTAAATATAAAATAATTAAATAATTACACATAAATAGTTAATAGATATATGAGTAGCGTACATGATATTTTAATATTATTTTAATGCTTTGTATATAAAAAAAAAAAGCTTACCGCTGTTGTAATCTGTTTACTGTTTGTTTTTTCTTCGTTTTCTTTTTGTGTACTTATACAGGAAATTTCTCCAAAAGAAAAGGGAAGGTGGTTGCTGAATAAGCAATCAATTCCTTTCCTTGCAGTATTTCTGTTTCACGTTATGAAATCTTTATCTTACAAGTTTCTGAAAACATTGGGATTACAAGGAGGAATAATATATTTTCCAAATATAACATAGCTTGAGCTATGACTTTGATTTTAAATAAGAAAAATTTATCCAAAATGAAAACCAAAAGAAAAATAGAAGTGCTTTTATAATTTTGCTATGCAAGCCAGCAGAATTGTAAAAACCAGGGGCTCTTAAAATTTTGAGAAACTTATTAAAGAACAATGGATTTTGATTGAGTTGGTAAAAGATAAGCATCATGATGACTCTTTTAATCTTCTCCCCTTTTTTGAAAGATGGTAAAATATGACTTTGATATAAAATGTCACCGGCTAGAAAACAATTATCTTTACAAAGTTTCTCAATTCAAATCATGACAAATAGGATAAATAATTGTATACTTTAAGATAATCAAACCACTTTTGCCAATTTAATATTTTATTTTATTTATTTATTTTTACCATTTATCATAATTTGAATTTAATGATCTGTTAGAAATAGGTGGTCCTAGTTTTTTTTTTCCAAACGGCAAACAATTGGAAGACGTAGGAAGCACATTGGCATCTTGAAATTTTTTCATCATACAAAACCTGAAAAAGAAATATCCAATTTCATTTACAAACCGATGCCCCATCAAAGAAAGCGAGAAGATTTTGTTGTTTAGCCTAACCTACTTTCAGGTCACATAAAAAATAAAATACCAACTCTGGGGTTTGAAGAAACAAAGGAAAAACATTTCCTTCATCCTCTAGTATAAACTGTAATAATTTTGGTAACCTTTTTTTTTTTTAATCAAATAAAAGAAAATCCAAAGAAAATTAGTATAACCACTTGTCCAAAACCACTAAGGAGCCCAATTTTCTCCGTAGCTTAAAAATGGAAAGTATGATGATGGTTCTGAAAGTTCACATGCCCTCTAGAACTACAAGTACATTTTGAGACCTTATACCTTTCATCTTTCATTATTTGATACCTTTTCTTTTCCTCAAAATAACATTTTTGGGACATCTCTAGGCCAACTACAAATGTCTTATTGAATAAAGTCTGGCCTGTGACATAGGGAGCAGATTTGCCTTTATGGCTGCGTCTAATTTACTAGGCTTTGGGGACCTTATAAAAAATAAAACCATATCTGTTATTTTTCCCACTTTATTTTGATTGAGTTATATAAAAACTATTTGTCACAACAAATTAAATAAATAAAGACATGGTAATAATAATATGTAATAATATACAATAGTACACAAAAAGAAACAGAACATGGGTCCCACCAATTGGAAACCTCATCATTCATCATATACCACAAATTAAATCTGAGAGAACAAGTTGGGTCCACGTGGCATTCTTTGATGATCCACCTCAACTATATTGACCTGACCTTTTTTTTTTTGGTAAATATATTGACCTGACCTTTTTTTTTTTGGTAAATATATTGACCTGACCTTGAGAGTTTGGTTTAATAGTCTTATCAGGGCTGTTTCACTCATGGGCTTGTACCACCAACATTTAGGATAAGCCCAGTTAAGGCCCACCATTCAAACATTTCTCTTTGATTTCATATTTGGTTGTGATCGCTCTTCTTTCTCTGGAGCCCACAAATGAAATCAAGTTGCTGAAGCTTTTTGTATGAGAGTAAAAGGTGGCCCACATCATGATAATAACATAAACTAATATGAATTATTTTGATCGGATAATGACAAAAAATAAACCAGGTTGACAAAAAAAGCTTTGTAGGACCAGAACTCGAACATTCACAGTTTTTAAATTAATTTTAACATTAAATAAATAAATTGAATGGAAGTTTTCTGTTCTTCTCTCTCTCATAAAAACCTCTCAAGCCCATCTCTACTATCTAGACTGGACCAGTATTAAAATCATTTTAAATAAAACCTTATCTCCCCCAAGTCAAACACTCAAGCTATGCAAGTAGTTATCCAAAAAACAAGTGATTTTTCCTTTTATAAAAGGTACTAATTAATTAAATGAAAATATTTTTCAATCAAATTAAAAATACGTTTTCTTTCCATTATTAAATGATAAGTGAGTTTAAATTATTGAACAAATAGAATATTATTATTCATTATCATAACTTGTATATTTTCACAAATGATGTGACAGAATAAACAAATCAAGACAGTTGGTCCAACACTCTTATTTGACAGCATAGAATACCTTGGACAAAACATAAAAAATACGATTAACACAAAAATCAATTCTATCCTGTATGGCAAACATAAATTTTAGACAAATGGAGAGAGAAGTACCAATAAATTAAGCAGTTTCGCAGAGTAATAATAAATAATCTTGTAACAGAAGGGAAACAACCATTATCATATGCCATTACCAAAAAAAAAAACCATTATCATATGCCCAAAGCGAACAGCAAAAACTAATAAGGTGAGGTTGAAGAACGACACAGACAGATGAACTACTCTTCGTCGTATTTTAAGGCATATATGTTTTTCTATTATACTTAATTTATATGCTGTTAGAACAATCTTATTGTTTAATTGGCTAGATTATTATATATTTACTTTGTGAATTACGTAGACGACTGCTTGTTTAATTAATTGACAGTCATAGAAATATTTAACTCAATATTGCCTTGAAATATTAAGTTATTGGCAATCATGAAAGTTAACATTTGATATGTTTACATCACTTGCATTATTTCCAAAAGAACTAGCTAGGATACAAAAGTAGTAGAGGCATTTCTTCAACTTCATCAACTGTTCTTTTACACTTGTGATGATGGACGAAAGAAAGCATCGTTGAAATTATAAGTTGGAAAGCTTATTTGTTACAAGGAAAATGAACCCCAAGTTCCAAGAGACAGTTACCCCAAAAAATAAAAATAAGTTATTGTAATGCATTATCTTTTATAGCTAGAGTTTGTTAGGCACGCTAAATATACATATTAAAATTACTTTTTAAACATTTAAGCTTTTTATTAATTTAATATGATATTCATATATTATAATTTAAAATTTTAGATATTTCAAATTCAAATTATATTACTATATGCTAAAAAATAATACTCCTAAAGACCACAATAGTCTATGAGTGAAGATGAATAGGCATAACTAAATATGCATATTAAACATATTTTTGATAGATGAAGTGTTTAAGTGGTAAGTTAATAGCCTCGATATAACTCAATTCCTAAAATTTTATTTTTTTTAGTTGTGAACAAAACAGAAAATATAACAATTTTGTAGATAAAAGTATTGCAACAATTTTGTAAAGCAAATGTACATGTTGGATTAAAAAAAAAAGACAACACAATTAGGAGTTTGCATAGGATAATATAACTTGGAGCCAGAGGTGATGCTTTCTTAATTATCTTGTTCCTCTCCCCAGCACTTCATCCAAACCGATGGATGATAATGATTATAGGTAAGAGCCTCACATTCAGAAAATAGTAATAAATATTCAAAAAAAAAGAAAGAAATAAAATAACAAGAAATAATGCCAAAACCTTACATTTTATTTTATATATATATATTTATATTTTTTTTTACAACCCTTCCATTTTATACATATTCATCGCCATCTATTTATAAAATTCATTGGCTGCTACAAACTTTACAACCGGCATTGGAAGGACTAAACAAGCGTCTCCTGCTATATCTGCTTTGGGTCCAGTGCCTTTTAAAGTAATCACTTTATCGATTATATCAAAATCCAATTACACATTTACACGAGGAAAAAAAATGGAACAAATAAGAGATTACTAATATTATTTTTATTTTGACCCGAGATGGTATATAATTGAATTATGAAAATTAATGTGCAAAAAATCGTGATTCCTACCAGATTCTGCTCCAATATTATTTTCTTAACTAATATATAAATCTGTCTTTCAGTTATAAACACAAATATATAATTCAAAATTAATCGGGTTTTGGTTATATGCAACAACTAGGCAGATTATAATTAAAGTTTTAACAAATTATTATGAATTGCCAAGTAAACAATCATTCATCTTGAGTTGATCTTCGTTCAATTATATTTTAACCCTTATGAGTTTTAGCATCAATTCCACTTTGTATTTTTAATTTTTAAAATTTTACGATTTAAATTTTTAATTTATGACTCATGACTCAGTAATTTAAGCTCTTCATTTTTTATTTTTTGCAATTTTAGCCTTATATAATTTTGACTATATGGTTTAAAAACAGTGTTAACCGATTTTAAACTTTATCAATTTTTAAACTAAGATATAATAAAATAAAATATTAAAATTTTTTGTATAAATTTGCATTTTAATATTTTTATTATTAAATATAAATTAATATAATATATCTAATTAATATTAAACTATATTAAATTTCAAATTAAATGAAATTAATAAAAATATTTTTAAAATTTTATATTTTAATAAATTTTAGTTCAAAATTTAATACTGTTCAATATAAATCACGGTCCTTGGTTAACTTTCTAGTCAAAAATCAAAAAATTCTAAAATTGCAACACATTAAAAATAAAAAATATCAAAAGACAATTAAAACTGAATTTTATGTATTATGCTGGCTAGCTCTTTGGAGTTACTATGTTATTTTACTTTGGATTATTATTCCCTACATTATTTTATAGGGAGACTTTCAATCATTGTTATTGTGAGTTTTTAATTACCCTAGCGTCGATAAACCATCGCGCACAACTACTTTATAGGTATTCTATTGTATTAAATTACCAAAAAAAATTCTTCTTTTGTTTTCAGTGACAAATAATGTTTTTGTTTGTTATATATGATTGAGTGTAATAATGAAGTTAATTTACAATTTTTGTATTCAATTGATAACTCATAATACAAGGATAGGAAATTTGGGATAAGTCTCAACTACAACAGATACGTATGGCAATTTGAGAATAGATCGATTCACACGCCTTTTGCCTGAAAATATATATTTAAAATAGTTTTTTATAAAGGTATATATTTAAAATAGTTGGACAGAATTGAGAGAGAACTTTCGAAAAAATTAAAAAATATGAAGACAGAGAGAGAATCGTTGATTAAATAATGTTTTTTTCCTTAAAAAAAAAAGATTAATTACTTTTTTTTTTTGTACATCAACTACTGTTTTGTTGAGTGGTTAGCTAAAATTAGGAATAAAGATATCCTTCCGATGCATTCTTTAAATAAATGAATCAATAAATAAAATCACTATCTTTCTTTTAATTTATTATTTTGCTGCGATCTCTATCTTCTTCAGCTTAACAACCAAGAAAAACAACTAATTATAAAAAAAAAGAAATAAACAAGTAAAACAACTCTATAAATATTTTTTTAAAGAAACCCACTTTTAAAATAGCCCTTTAATAAAAAAATAATCCGAGTAGAAATTAACATCAGCATTCAGTATATACAAACGCCGATCCGTTTTCATCAAAAAAAAAAAACAAACGCCGATCCGTGGATGAATGGAAGGTAACGTCAAGTGAATCCCAGGGGACACCTGTATTTCTTTCTTCTTTCAATTTTATTATTATTTTTTATTGCGAATAAAGCGAAGCCACTTTTCATTTTCTTGTCACATCACACATTGTCAATACGTCATTCACTCTCTTTTTTCTCTTTTAGGATATGAGGAAAACTTCACCACACACCTCTCTTCTCTAGGAAAAATAAATTATATACATCATTTTTATAACCGTTTTATATATAATAAAATACACCACATCATTTATAAATAATTATGTAATAATTTTATAAAATTTACAAATTTTATTTTATTGTTATATAACATTAACGAATACAGAATTATAAATAATTAAATTAATATAGTATATAATAATAATAAATAAAATAGCACCACAATTATATATAATTTTTTCTTCTATTTTCACTCTCAATAAATAAACAAAACGTTCTGGGACCACCGGTATTCACAATCTATGGGCCATAATTCCAAGGGGGCCCATTAGAACCTCAGGCTTCCGTTCTGTCTTGGTCTACTCTTATTTATCCGCAGCTGCTTCCTTGGGCCATACCATGTGAAATCCACTCCCTTCAACATCAGCATCATTCCAGCACCAAAACGTCGCGTTTCACTCCATCTAGAAACTTTGTAGTAAATATGTATAAAATTTTTTTACAAATTAATAAAATTGGCCGATCTAATTTGTTTAAATCGGTTATTTTAGTGTAGTTAGATTATATCGGTTTTAAAAATTTAAAACCAATAGTTGATTCGGTTTAATTTAATATTTGACGTTAAAAATCGACAAAATCGAACAGATTACGTTATAATTCTTTTTTTTTTTCAAGCAACTCAGTAGGCAGGCCTTGCCAGGCACCACCTTAGGTGCGTGGTTCTGCGATTCTAAATTTTTTTTTTCAAATAGCCCAGCATGCAGACTTTGCCAAGCGTGATCCCTGATGCTTTGTTTTGCGATTATTTTACAAAAAATATGACAATTTAATTTAATATTACTAATATATAGACTTTGTTGTATTAGCTTAAATTTAGAATTTGATTACTTGATTATTGTATTAGTGTATAAATTTTGTTTTATTTTATTTTAGTTTAATATATTTATTTTTCATATTATTTTTTTAATCATTTATGCATTAAGTTTTAAAAAAATATAATAAAAATTAAATTAAAAAAAAATTAAATAAAAATTAAAGCTAAACCGATCAAATTTGATTATTAATTATATTGGATTTGATGAGATTTGATATATTGATCGAATCGGATTAAAAAAAATTAATTACTAATTAGATCAGATTGATTATTTTTAAAATAAATCAGTTTTTAACCGATACATGCGCTTACTTTTCAATTGGTTCATAAATATGAACTACACAGAGAAAAAATAAAAAAATAAAACATACCATGTAACGGTTATGTGCCTAGCTATCCTGAAATACCATTGAAAACAATTGCTATGTTATTGTATGTTTTGGAAGCATTAGGAGATATCTCTACGAAATATTTGTGGCCTAGCACAAGCCCTGTGGCATCGTTTTGCAGTGTCAATTTTGAACGTAGCCAAACGGAGATATTCTGTTGGTTGGCTAAAGGCAATCAGTTAGTGAAAGTTAATTCGCGATGTTGAAGCCAAATAACAGAGTTAACATTTTTCAAGCTGCGGAAAAAAAGGAAAAAGATAAAAGGAAAAAAAAACAAAAATGGACAGTGGGAAAAAACCTGAAAGGTGATTCGTGCTTTTGGGAGTTTGCTCACCAAAAGAATCCAACGGTCTTCATGAGTCGTGACCGAATTACTGGGACGCGTGCCTATATCACATCAGGCCATAGACATAACGTCCCTGTCACTGTAGAGCACCGCGTGCCTTTGCTAAACGACACCTTAAACCGCTTTACGGAATGAAAGGAAATTGCATGCTTTCTCAAAATTACCCTCCCACTCTCCCGTTTCAACCCTTTATTAGAATCTCTCTGTCACAGGAATAACCAGTAACGCCATCAGATTTATGGACCCCACTATTACGTCAGCCTTCCACTTTAGGCCCTTTGCTTTTTACTCATTTACCGCATAAGCCTTCTGCTCTTTATGGAAGGCCTATCCTATTTTCTAAATTTACTATCCTAGCCTAACGTCCGTTTACACTCGTTAAAAAATTATGCAGTGGGGTCCATGGAGGGCTCTTTCGTCACACATGCCGTGCCAACCACCGCAATTTAACTTGGAAGTTAGAACGGGTAGAATGACCATGCAACCCATACTTCTACTTAGAACTCTGGCAAGGATACCGACCCAATTAACTCCACCAAAGAGGTCATTTCAGTCAATCGGCTGGAATACTAACCAAAAGTGTGGGTTTTTCGAACCTGCACCCCATGCCACGACTGTGAGGACCGGTACTTTTTTTTTTTTCACTTTCTATCACAAATTGTGAGGACCGGTTTGACAAGCCTGTTTGTCACGAGATGCCAACAACCTGGTCTATTTGGTGAAATGCTGAGGGCATTTTCGGCATCAAAATAGAGCCCTCACAGTGACTGGACATTAACGTGGCGCCGTTTAACCGGGACCATGAAACGAACCGGGTTTCAATCGTTAACACGTATCCCCGTAGTGGATTAGAAACTCTACCACGTAGGATTCACACGTGGCACAACAGTTCCAGTCAGCAGCTGTCCCTCGTACTCTTTATAAATCCCGCACCTTCTACAATTCCTCTTTATCGTCCCCCTCAGAAAAACCAAAACCATACACAAAAGGAGCTCTTGTATTGTATATTTCTTGGAATCGTTGACGGTGAATACCTCGCCGGAAAATTTGGTCATCTCGCCGGTAAAATGAAGGCTCTGGCAATTGATCGTTGTCCAAGTGACCAAGACATAAGCGTGACGTTGTCAAGCCTTCGCTTATATCGGGAATTCTAATCATAGCAGGAAAACCCCCAAGGGAAAGCGACTTTTACTTAGCAGAGTTCCGAAGTTATTCCATACTTAGCCTCGCGTATCAGTGGCGACAAATCTTTATAATAATCCGGGATTAAAAGGTACTTGGTTTGGTTTATGAGCCTCGAATTTTGCTAAACCCCGCATTGATTTATTTTAACCAAAATTCTTGGACCCTTCGTCGATTTCTTTTGTCGATCTCATTCGAGAGAGATGCTGCAGAGTTTTCAATGAAGGTTTTGATCGATGTGTAGGCTTTAGAACCCTAACTTTTTATATTTTGGGTTTCAATTTCCTACCAATTTTTGCGATTTTGTTAGAATTAGTTGTATTTTTCTTCGTTCTCGAGTTTTGGGAATGAAGGCGAAGAGTCTGAGAAAATGACTTATAGGAGTTAGGGATATAGGTTAGCTTTTTACTATTGAATTTGAAATTAAGAAAACGAGCTCAACCTTTTTGGAAATGGAGGATAAGAAAGTTTTGTGAAGATCGGAGGAGCTGAGAGAGCTTTAATTTCTTAATCTGATCACGTTGATCGTGCCGTTCCCAATGAAGATCCAGCCAATTGATTATCACACGCTGCCTGATGAACCGACGCGGTTTGAGCCAGTTAAGCCAGTGGTGAAGTCGCGCCTCAAGCGGCTCTTCGAGCGTCAGTTTACGAGCGTATTGAAAATCTCCGTGGCGGAGAAGACCGGCGTCGATGAACCACATTTCACAAAAGACGGCTTCAACGGCTCGGGCGAGTTCGAACCGAGCTCTGTGTGCTTAGCGAAGATGGTGCAGAATTTCATCGAGGAGAGCAACGACAAAAGTTTAGCTGCGGCGAAGTGTGGCCGGAGCCGCTGCAACTGCTTCAACGGGAGCTGCAACGACGGCTCCGTGGACGAATTGAATTTTTTTTGCGGTATTGGTGATTCGAATTTCGTTAACTTCGGTGAAGCATGTGAGATTCTTAAGGTAGCTAGCTATATGACCAATTTTTTGTTTTGTAATTTCGAATTTTGCATGTTTCGAAAACGTTGCGAATTGCTTCCGTTTGTTTTTGGTTGAAAAATGTTTCATTATGTGGATAGGGTCTGGTTCCTTGTGCCAGTATCTGTGAAAGAAATTTACTAGCGGACACTGCGAGAATCGCTGAGAAGAGCAAGATCTGCAAGCGTAAAGACGAGGCTAGCAGAAGGATTGTTACTGATGGATTGTCAGCTCTCGGATACAACGCCTCAATCTGCAAATCCCGTTGGGAAAAATCTCACTCCTATCCCGCCGGTACTTTCATTAGCTCTCTATTATTGGAAAATATATACCTATCTGGTCCTGTTTGGACGCTGGGAAACATTTAGAAACTAAAATATAATTCATCTCATTATTCGTCTCTGGCTAATGAAATTAATTCAAGTACTGCCTCTTTGGACTTGCAAATACCTTAATAATCTGTGAGCCAGGAGCATTTAAGAAAATAACAACAGTTAATTCCTTTAATAGAATTGAGGATTTTTTGGTTTTTTCTCGCAAAAAATATCTCATTTTTCTGTTCTGTTTGTGTGCCGAGAAAATATAGGAAGACGAGAAAGTTTAGCATGTCAACGAATGGAAACATGATATTATATTTATTTTGATACACAGGAGAATATGAGTACATAGACGTGATCATTGAAGGGGAGAGACTGCTAATTGACATTGATTTCAGATCAGAATTCGAAATTGCTCGACCAACAAAAACCTACAAGACGGTCCTTCAAACTCTTCCTTACATCTTCGTCGGTAAAGCCGATCGACTTCAGAGGATCATTTCTGTCGTATCGGAGGCGTCGAAGCAGAGTCTAAAAAAAAAGGGAATGCATATTCCACCATGGAGACAAGCCGAATATGTGAAAGCCAAATGGCTCTCTCCTCACACCCGTGAAACGCTCTCACCATCATCGAAAGCTTCCGATTCGATGCAGCGTGGAAAGAACGAGCCGGCTAAGCAACCTTTGATCCTAACCGGCGAATCTGAGCCGAGTTCCGGCGGCAAAAAAATGTCTGTGGTTGGTACCGTAGCCGATTCTGTGTTTGATATCTCTGGGAGTTCAAGCGCGGAAGAGAAAACGACGGTGGTCAATGATTGGAAGCCACCGGAACTCAAACCCAGGCGATCAAATATTGGGGTAAAGATCGTCACCGGTTTGGCTTCTGTCATGGACGATGAGCCATGAAATTTTGATTCTTGTTTGTTTGTTTTTTTTTTTTTGTCTGTCAGATAATCGAGAATCGTACATGCTTTTTATATGGTAGCATAACCACCGTTTGATCCCTTCTGTTTTTTAATGTAAGGGTCTGATTTACTAATATCAATAAAATTTCTAAAGAATATACTTCAAATAACTTACAACTCTCGTATCTTGGTCATTTTAGATTACTCTTCCTCTTCTCTTTCCCATTTTTTTGTATCGAAAAATTTATCGTCTTGGGCGATTCAAGTTTTAAAGAATGATTATGTAATCCAAATTTATTTGGTAAGTTTCTTCTATACTCTCTGTTTAAATCCTATTTTCTGCGATGAGGTCGATATATGTGTCAGCGGAATCAGAGGAAGATGAACAGGTAAGGTTTATCTTTTTCTTTTTCATTCTTTTTAAAAGTTGATTTTAAATATCCAGTTGCAGGTGGAGCTTAATTTGATGACAAAGAGAAAACAGACTCGTGCTGTCTCGAGCGCCGAGAGTTTGGCCTGGGAGGAACTTATTATTTTATAGCCTCTAATAGTTTTTTTCGTTTCTTTTTTTTGGATTATAATTTGTAGCCTCTATAGTTGTTTTCTGATCTTGATGTTCTCTGCGTATATTTTGTAATTTTTTTTTTTTTAAATTTCTGAATCGATTTGGGTTTAAATAGTCTTAACGGACGCGTTTTGGTATGGCACGCCACCTCTGAAGGAAAAAGAAGAAGAGATATTTTCCAAATCCAACTTTGTTTTCAATTTCCAACAGTCAGTTTCAAAATTGCAAAAATTCAAGTTAATCGCGTGAATAACGTTTTTAGTCACGCCCAGCTAAAGCTGCAGTCTTTTTTGTCACCTAATAGATATTGAGGCATGGATGCATCATTTGGGGCTTGGGAGGTTTTATGGCACGGAATTTTATGAGCTTTTTAAAAAAAAAATTTACTCTGAGAACGGAATTTGATGATTTTTGAAATAAAAGAATTATAAAAATAAATGAAGCACGCTGTGAAATTCTAAAAAGACAGGTTAAAAAATGAATTGTAAATTACGATACCAATTACCAACCTTGCGTTTGTATAAAGTTAGGGGGTATTGTGGAATAAGGCGCTTTGACCAGATTAAAGATCTTTTACTTGTTAGACAGGCAATTCAATGGTCGGTGGTGTTCACCATAAAATGTCCACATACTACTCCTACCTGAAGCTTCCATTTAAACTTCAACACTTATTATTTAGTTTGGTTGTTTTTTCAGATCTAAAATCAACCATTTGATATTTATTTTTCTGTTTTCTTTTTGGTTGACCCGTTTGTGTTTTCTTTACCTTTTAACAATCCTATCTCAACTATAAAATAAAGCATAAAAGAAAAAGAATTGATGCTTATTTTAAATCTAGAAAATCACTTCTTCTTTCTTAACTAGATGTTTTTTATTTAAAATAATCTGTTTATGGAAATTTTAAAATGGTAAAGCGATACCTTCTCTAACACAATTTTCCGTCACATTTTACCTCTTTAATAAAATAATAGTTATTGCTTATGTTCAATATATCATGACGAAAAGTTTCACATATCCCTCGTGAAACCTACTTGATAGTCTGTAAAAACTTGTTTGCTTTATCCTTTTTCTTAAAAGAAGTATTATTATTTTCATTGATGAACAATTTTATGATTTATCTGCAATAGTGATAGCCTTGAAAAAGTCGTCCCTCTTGAAACTGCCGTCGAGCGTAATCCTCTACACCCTGCGCATATGTTGCTTTTAAAGTATATTCCATCTAACGTGCACCGAGTTTGTCGTTTCTGTGCCTCGTACTGAACCGGGCTCACAATATCTCGGAACTTGCAATTCTGTGAGCTTTCAGCGTATTTTATTGCGTTTTTTAAATTTTGAATTTTTTTTTTCTCGTAGCAGAACAATCATTGCGTTTGCAAAATTTGGTGAGAGTACTAAATATTAAATTATTTAACCAAAAAAAAAGAGAGTACTAAATATTAAATTTTATTAACAAAAAAAAGGGTAGGGATGGGGTTCCAATTGTGGGGTCATATTTGCAAATATTATAACAAGGAAAGGTTTGAACTTTGAAGCCCTGCCCAAAGCTTTGAGATGAATGTTTTAACATTTATGCTGTGAAAGCAACCTCCCACCCACTCTTTTAACTCGACTCCACCACCACTTTTGGCTTAAGATTGTTCATGAAACGACGGAGTTTTGATTGCTTGTTCCTTATATGCGTAAGTTGAATAACCAATTGCTCAAGTCTTCAAAGTAGCAAGATTCTTTCTTAATTTAATGCTATTGCGTTTAGGACATTCCTTTATCCATAGTTTCATTGAACATAAATTATAGCACTTATCCACATTATCAACGTCAGAAACTTTCAAAATAAGCCTATGCGTAATTAGATGGACAAACTGTGAAAATTGGGTATTTTTCTGTTTTATAAATACTTTTCATCTTTTTCCTTCTACTTTTTATTATTATCTGAAGAGTTAGTTGCTTGTCCTTGATTTTTACACAACTATATGCGTACACATTTTGATTAAATATTAATTTCAACTGTAATCTTTAATATTTAGCTTAAATTAAATTTTATTTTTTAAATTTCTGACAATAAATATGTAGTATTTACTAACCTCTGCAATTTAATTATATTTTTGTCCAATTTTTATTAAAAAATATATATATTTCAAAATAAAAATATAATAATAATTACAAATATCAATTACATATCTATTATTAAAAATTTAAAAATAAATTTTAATTTAAAAAATTACAGTTTAAATTATTATTTTTTTTACTAAATATTGGAATGTATGGCACTAAATTCATCCCATAAAACTACGGCTGCACACACCCTTTAATAAAAAAGCGTTGAAAAAAAAAGTTAAATTTAATATATTAAAATGTCACTAGATATATGAATCTACTTCAAATGTCTCACACTTTAATATAGATTATTAAATTTTTAACTAAGTTTATTTATTAAATAATATAGTTAATGATGTAATAATATTTAATTAATTTATTTATATATATTTAAGTTATGTGAGTATAACAATCAATACTATATTGACAAATATTAGTTAGTAAATATTTTTATTAACATTTTAATAACCATAGCATTTATGCAAATAGAAAATCAGTTTTTATGTTGTATTAAAATTGAAATTTTGGTATCCTACAAAAAGAACTTAAACAAAAATAGAAGGATGGGACCCAATTCGTCAACCTAAAATTAACATGTATTCAAATTGTCATACTCTACTGCAATGTGTCTAAATAATTAATATTTAGTAGATATGATAATGTATAGTGTTTATATCAAAATTTATTAATAATTTAAAATAAACCGGTTAAACATTTATATTGAAATATATAAATTTAAATTTTTAAAAATACATATTAAATCATGCTGTGTTATTTTTAATTTTGTATTTATATATTGTCAAATAGTATTCATTTTAATATTTATCTGTTTGAATTTAATATATTAAAATTTTATGTTAAAATATATTAATTTAAATTTTTAAAAATAAATACTAGATTGTGATTGAATTTACCAGATCAAAATTTCACCTTTAAAAGCAAGAAATAAAAAAAATATTAATTCCATGTTAAGAAAATGTGCTATCTATAAAAAAATTAGGTCCATAATGTTTCTCAAATGTTCCATAAACCAACTCAAAATTTTAAAGAAAAAAAATAAGTGTAACAAAGTAAAGTTAAGCAGAGTCAAATTAACCAAATTCTATATGAAGCATGTGGTGAATTGCTCGATAGCCGTTTATGAAAAAGATAAAAAGGGAATGCACCCACCCAATAACTTTTTATAAAGTAGTCGTCAGCCTTCTATTTAGTGGAAGCCTCGCCCAGCATTGGGATTCTGCTATTTCCGAAGGCAAAGCGACTGTGTTGGTTCAGAAGTTCATGATTTTGTCCTCACCTAATAATTTCATGCACAATTTTGTTGAAAAATAAAATAAAATTGATTCCCTTGTAGATAACTTGTGGTAAAAAGTGAAAACCCAAATATCTATTTGTCCTAAATTTAACTTTTCACCGTGTTAAATATGAGCACATTTTTGTGTGTGGGTAAAATGAGGTTCTGTACGTGGTCTAAGTATTCAGTTGGCATCTAGCGTCATCACTCATCAGCATTGCATGAAGTGTCAGTGTTGAACAAGAAAAATAAAATAAATAAAAACAATGTCAATTTTCCGTCCCATCCATCGGCATTTGGGTCAGTGACTTTCAAACGCTATTCGTGGAAGAAAATTTCATCGAAATAGCATTTTTTTGCTGTTTGCAATTATAACGAATAAAGAATCTCTTGCATCTTCAATGACAGGTATATATAACATTACATTTGGATTTTTGGTAAAACAATCTATTTGGTATTTTTTTTTATAATTAATATTTTATTTGGATTGATTGAGTAGGAAAGAACTTAAAAAAATGATATAATTCTTTTTATTTGGCCAGTTAAAAATATGTGGAAAATAAATAATAAGAAAGGGGTATTAAGGAAAAGGAATTAATTATATATATATTTTAATTTTGATCAGTTTTGTTTTTCTACTCAAAATTGCTAGGAAATGAAAGAAAAAATTAATGAAACTTTTAAATATTTAATTACTCTTGCTAATATTTGTTTGATATATTTTATATGGAAGATATTTTCGTAAACAAAATAAACTGTTTTTCTACTCAAAATTGCTAGGAAATGAAGATATTTGTTTGTATTTCATGTCTTTTATTTCCCTTTTTCTTTTTTCCCTTCTTTAATTCAAACATATTGTAAAGGAATTGTTGGTTAGCATGTCGAATATGTTACTTTGCATGGTAGACGTAAAGACAAAGATTTAGAATCTTAATTTCTAGATTTATAAAACAGATTACCATAATTTAAAAGAAGAAAGTTACATAGAATTTCTAAAAACCCCACGAAAAAGAAAAGAACAAAGAGAAAAACAAATGAAGATGGAAAATTCATATCCAGGTATTTAGCGTCTCTTATTACCAATAAAGTATCTAGTCTCTTTTTGTTTTGGTGAAATAGAAAGTATTTAGTCTCCCATAGTAGTGGAATTTGTAAAATTTATATGTTCCAATTGAACCACCCACCCATTAAACGGTGACGTTAAATGGGGACCAGAATCTCAGTAATCAGTACTGAGGTTAAGCTAGGGACTATAATCCATTGGAGAAACAATATTACTAGTATGTTAATGCAGACTGTGTCCCAAGAAGATAAAGAAGAAGAAGACTAATTTTCCCGTGAACCGTGACTTTCAAAGCAAGCATTAGCAATAGCAATGTAGCTCCTTTTTCTCTTTCTTTTGGTGTCGGTGCTAAAAACACGAGCTTCGCTTAATGTCTGATATGATCCAAACAAAGCATTAGTCAGGACTCGAGAACAAGTCCTTTCTCTTATGCAATTGAATTCAATTTTCTTCTCTGTTTGCTGTGCCGCGTTTGGATCCACACCCTTTACTTTACATCTCACAATATCTTTCTGGTGTCATGTTTATATGTATGCTAATTTCTTTCATCGTAATTTCACTACTACATAAAATAGCTATTGACGACGGCCATATTTTTATATAGACGTCGGTTAAAAAAAAAAGCCGTCGTTGATAAAAAAAGCAAGATATGACTAGATATCCTTAGATAAGCATGCTGGTTTTCGGAATGGGGAGCTGGTTTCGGATTCTCTAACAGCAGTCAGCTGGTTGGGAATAGCTCCTTTTTACTGTGCAGTAAACTGTTTTACATTGTGCATTGTGATAGGTGTATAGACCACGCACAATGTGCGGCGTTGTTGGTCACTATTTACGACGATCTTTGTTCGTCCTTGTTGGAAGCATAAACAGTCACTACTACAGAAAATAGCTATTGACGACGGTCATATTTTTATATAGACGTCGGTTAAAAAAAAAGCCGTCGTTGATAAAATAAGACGACGGTTAAAAAACATCAACGACGGTTTTAACTGTAACCGTCGTCTTAAGTTAATCAAAGACGACGGTTACTTCAACAACCGTCGTTGATAAAAAGACAAAAATACACGTGGCATATGTTGAAGAGTATAGACGACGGTTCGTAAATGAACCGTCGTCTATTGTGCACTATCGACGACGGTTCATAAGGAACCGTCATCTATAATGTCACAATAGACGACGGTTCATAAGGAACCGTCGTCTATTGTGAATTATCGACGACGGTTCCTTATGAACCGTCGTCTATTGT